>CAEGAE010059882.1:0-83309 GCA_903067095.1 Girardinus metallicus
TATATATATATATATGTGTGTGTGTATGTATTAATTTATCAACTTTACAATGAAAACCTGCTTCAAGCTTTAATATGAAAAGTTAACCTGAGTAAACGCAACAGGCCTTAAGTATCCAAACCAATCTGACCTTATGTGAAAGAGCAATTGTCTCTAAACCTAATAACTGCTTCTTAACCGTAACTCCATGGTTGCAGCAAATGCCATTAAGCGTTTATGATGATTTACAATGAGGATTTTTCATGTGTTGAGAAATACTCTTCATTGCTTTACCTGAATTCAGAAACATTCAAGGTTTTCCCAGCATGAACTGCCTGTTGAACACAACAGCATGTTGTCCTGGTCCAGAAGCAAATCGCTCCCAAATGTTCACATTAATATCGCCACCATGTTTGACTGTCCCTTTCTAAAACACTGGTTTGATTACCCCTGTAAAAAGATTCACACCTTCAAAAAAAAGTTCCAGTTTCTCATTTGCACAGAAAACATTTTTTCCAAAACTGTAGGGAAAACTCATCAGAATGTATTTGAAGGAAATATAAGAAATGGCTTTTTACTCTTTTTGTGTGTGTGTTTTTTTAGTGAATCTTTTTTCTGAAATTCTAATTAGTAACCCATGACTTTTTGTTTCCTTGGTGCATAAATATGAGGTGGCACAGAGTACCTTTTCTGTTCTCCACAAGACTGTACAAAGACCAGACCTTGAACCTCGCAGAGTGAGCAGGGAGTAAGAAAAATTGCCAAAGCTCCCTGTTACAGAAATGCAGTGTAGTGGCATTTCGGGGTCACCAAGTCTCCATAACAATCATAAAGCAATGTGAACAAAAGCATTTAGGTATAAATGGAGCTTTTTCCCACAATCTGTCTACCTCATAAACAATTTACTAACTTTAGGTTTACATTAAATACAGCGTACTTGTCGCCAATGTCTGTTCTCATTTTGGCCCTTTCTACTTCAATTTCCTAACTGTAAAGAAACTATCCCATACAAGTATAATTAAGACATGGTAAATCAGCTTTATGTTTGTTTTTCATGTAGCTATTCATCCTTTTTTACAGTAATCGGACTGGAAATGGGAAAAGACTGCAAGGATGGTAATTAAATGCCAGAAAGTGAGGAATAATGGCTTCCTCTCGATCGCTAGCCCCCAAATCAGTTGATTTTTTTTATTTTAGTTGGATATTTCCAACTAAATACCTCTGACTCAAAGAAACAATGTCTGAGAAATCGTCTGATGATATGTATTACGTATTTGTCGTCATATAACTACATTCCCTCACGTCTCAGTAGATCATTTAAAATCATACAGATAAGAACTGGTCTGTATGGGAAAAAATGGTGAGTTATGATCTTGACGAAACCATTTTGTACCTGTGGATTGATTTTTCTGATGTGTGGCTAAGACCGTTGCAGTATTGTTGAAAACATGCAAGTAGTGGTAGTGACAGTGAGCAAGAAAAGTCCCCAGCTTGTGCAAATGTGTGTGGTTGACAATTAAACGCTTTTTGATTCTGGTCTAAAAATCTATATATATATGGACAATTTTACTTTTTTGAAGGATTACCTGAAAACCCTGCTTGTGTTCTACATCACAGACGGGTTTGATAAAGGTTTGGGATTTGATTCTTTACCATGAGTTCAAATAAAGGTATCTGGCTAAATGCTAAAATATACTAAAACTCTGGATTGGAAAAGTCTCTGAGATTGTTACAAAACGTTGCATCACAAAACTATAAAGGTGCCGTTTTCCAGCAGAGTGGAGCCGGTTCTTCCATCGTCTGCTGTGAAAGGGCAGTTTGCCCTCAGAACAAAGACCTGACCCCAGGGATTCTCGGCTTAAGACATACACAGAGCTTATTCTGTACTGTCCTACTTTGCTGATGTTTCACACACTGAGTACTTCTTCCATTTGCTGCAAGTTCGAATGAATTTCTTCACCATAGAAGCTGGTGTACAAGATGTACTCTTCAGCTACAGACTGTGATTAGCTATTTAAAGTTTAGAGACTGTTTAAATCAGATTCTTGTCGTAGGAGGAATTTTAAGTATGAGGGGTTTTTTTTTTATTTGTGACAATACGTCTCATTTTACCCAGCCGAGCAAAAAGAATTACTCATATGCTGCTCAGCAGCTGAGGAATGCTGCTTCCTCCTCTCTCTAGATTTAGTCAGCAAAGCTTGCTGACACTGACTGTGCCACCGGGGGTTTCCTAATTACCAGTTTTCAGCAATTTCAGTCTCTCCTTCGCTCCCCTTTTTACCTGCAATGCTGCCACTCCGTGCTAAGGTTTTGTTACTCACTGGCTTCCCACATTCTGAGAGGCAGCAGTGAAGTTGAAAGGCTGCACTGCGTCATTGTTTGCGTCAGCGGCGGAGAAGTAAACATCCATCACATGTTATACATGCCTGTAGATGTAGTCTGTCTAAACTTTTGCATTTGATATTCTTCTTATGTACGTGTTGTAAGGAGATGATCTCTGGCAGGAAGGGGGGAGTTGTGCGCCATGGCAACAGCTTCTGCTGAAGTTCACTGGCAATGCCTTTCGTTAAAAATATCAAGCTGGGGTACGTTCAAAAGGCAATGGGAATATCTAGTGTCTTGTAAAAATATTGATATCCCTTGAACTATTTCATGGTTTTTTACTTCACAGTCACAAACTTTCATTTATTTTGCTTAAAGTTTACTTATTTAAAACAGTGCATAGTTGTAAATTCAAAGAAAAGTAATGCATGGTTTAAGATTTCGTTTTTCAAATAACTTCTAAAAATGATATGTGCATTTATATCCAGTCCTTACAAGTCAATACTGACAAAAACTTTTCGCTGTATTTACAGTAGCAAGTCTTTTGAGACTTGAGGCTGGTTAAATGTTTAAAGTCATTGAACTCCTGGAAGGTGAACATTCAGGTTCACAACTTTTGCAGGTTTTCTTCTTGGGAAAAACCAGCTTCACTGTCTTTGCTGAAGAGGAGCATCCCCTCAATATGATGCTGATGGTAGTTTCAAGGTGATGTGCGGTGTTGGTTTGCCTGTACACAGTGTTGTACATGTTGACCAAAAGGAATTTCTAATGGCTTTCTGTCAAAAATTGCTTTCTTCTGTCATGTCAGTTTACCTGGATGGCCATGCCTTGGTTGGTTTGTAATTATATTGTACTGTTTCCATTCTAAAATGGTGGATTAAAGGATGTTCTGTGAGATGTTCAAAGCGTGTCGGAGTAGATGGGCCCAAATACAATGAAACACTACAGTTTTCAGATGTTCGTTTATAAAATATTTTTGAGAAGATGTAGCATTAGTCTTCCAACTCACATTTATGAACTACTAAGAGTTGGTCTATCACAAATCCTAATAAACTAATCAAAGTTAGTTATTTGTAAAATGACAAAAGAGAAAAAAGTTCAAGGTTTGTTACCGCTTTCACAATCAATTGTATGTTTGGTAAGAAGGTGATCTTTTGTAGGGGATATAGATTGTCATGGCAACAAGTCTAGCTGTACTCTACCAGCGCTGGGCTTATTTACAAGGCAAAGAATGAAAATCCTTTAGAAAGACAACAATGAGTTCCTGAACAGTCTACATGGGACATGTTTCTTATGTACGTTTAATGTTGAAGGATAATCATGTTGTTGTTTTCTCTTCACCAGATCCCACATCTTGCTGAAGGTGTTCGTATTCATGGTGAGAAGGTTACCGAGGCACTGAGGCCCTTTCACGATCGCATGGAGGCTTGCTTCAAACAGCTGCGAGAGAAGGTGGAGAAACAGTATGGTGTTAGGAGTCTGGTAAGACCTTTTTTTATTCTGTCCTTGATTTCATTCCTTTCATGAATAACAATTTGCTGCTCAGTGGGCTAGTTTTCGCTCCTTTCATGTCAACTGTTAGATTGAAAATATTGAAAAAGTTTTAAAGTTCACGTTGGAAAGTCAAAGCAGAAAAAGGTTAAAGTAGTTCAAACTGAGCAGGTTATAGCTTGTAAACTTTAGCAAAATGCTATACAATAAGTGACCTTATTCTACCACAAGTGAAGGCTAAAACCAGTGATTACCCAGCAAAGCAAATGAGTTTTCAGAGCAACACAGGCATTTTATCTGTCTTGTAATAGAGGTGGGCCTTGCAAAGACGACCCCAATATGTGCATTTGACATTAACTCAGTTTGTGAATTCATAGCTCAAGCCCACTTCAAGTATGCAGCAAGACGGACAGGTTTAAAAATTACAAATAGAATGTTTTTAAGTGGCCTAATCAAAGTCCAGACTCATTGAGATGTTTTTTAAACAGGCTATTTGTTAAAAAAAAAAACATTGTCTTTCTTATTCTGATTGTTTTAATATTATTTTTAAATAAAAGTTTAAAAGAAATCCAGTGTGTTGAACACTTGATAATGTCAAGTGGGATAATGACATTATCACAATCTTGCCATCAAAGGTGTAACAACCAACTATTAGGTTTAGGAACAATTACTTTGGCTTAGATCAAATTTTTTTACCTATATAAATTAAAGCCTTATTAAATTAAGATATCTTTGTCTGAGATTAAAATTAGCTTGGATATTTTTTTATTTTTTTTTTTTACATCTCCTATCTTTGCCATTTCAGCCTTAGCATATTGAGAAGATGATTGCCTGCACGTGCCAGGACAGATTTGCACTACAAAAATTATATTTTAAGATGGCATTCTAATTGCGTGATTGATTTTATTAAATCCAGAGTGCATCCAGCATTAAAGTAGGCAGGCTAAATTGGTGTGATAACAACCTGTTTTTGTATGACCTCCAACCATTTGTTATACAGTTCGGAGTTTCAAAAAAAGCAAAAACCTCTCAAGACATCTTCAAGGAGCAAATACTTTTTTACAGCCAATTTTAATATGAAGTAGTTAGAATTCTTTGAAACAGTTTGTCTTGTTAGACAAGCCTGATGATGTACATGTGATGGCACATAGATGAATTCACACGTCATCCGCTTTAGTTTTTTCAAGGAAAATGCAAGGTTGCTTCTGTGTGCCAAAATGATAACCTCTTTGTGATTGCCATCAGCCTGGCTATTTATTTGATGTTAAAAAAAAAAAAAGAAACACGTTGCTGTCAAGCCAAAATTTTTTCTCTGCAGGTCCAAGGTTAATTCAGCAGAACGATATCAAACCTAAGTCTGCACACTGTGGTTTCTGCTTTAAAAGAGCTGGCTGCAGTTGAGTTTTTTGTTTTCTGAAAATGTACGATGAATCATGAACGGGAGAATGGGGTAACAAAGATCAAGGCATGTTGAAAGAATCTTCATGGATACAGATTCCTCTTGCAGATCTTTTAGCACATAGTAAATAGAATAAAACCAAAATTCTGATGAAATTTTCCCACAAAAAAACGTTTTACAGAAATCCACATTAAAATCCAGATGTCAAAACATTATAAAATATATAGTCTGCACTATATATTTAGGGATTTTGCTGTGATATCATGAAGCAGTTCAATTTTAAGACTAAGCAACCAGTCTGTGATGGTATTTTACACCACCTGGTAAAATTTACATCCCAAAACTTGACAAGCACATGACTTAGATTTTCCTTTTCAGTAAAGAGTTTTATATCCCACCAATGCCTTTTTTTTTTGTTATTTGCTGATGTCAGCTGTCTGAAGCAGGTTGCTACTGTGGGACCCCTTCCCACTTCTTCTTTTTTACGGCTCTAATTGTTGCTTGGCCAAGCATTTCCTTCTATCCTGCCAGAGGTAAAGAGTTGCTCCCTACATTAAAAGGAAAGGGTGGCAACCTTTCAAACAAGAAAAAAGCCATCACTTCCCAGAAATTGATAATAAGGCCACTCTGTTAGATATGTGGCCATCTGTCATGAAAGCCTTTTAAAGACTGTGGGTTTAATTATTCTACCCACAAGTTCCAAATGAAATTAAGAATGCCTTAAAAGATTTTATTCTCTCCTGCCTTCGGGCGATGATGTTGCTGAAATAAGCCGTCAAATTTATAGTTTGTTTGATGAACCAACTATATTGAATAGCCTTAATAGGATGCTTTGGTACCAAAAAGAAACTTTTTCTCCATATTGATTTGCAAACCAATGCCTAAACTACGACTTGCGAGTTAGCTATGTAGCCAATTAGCTGCCTAGTTAGCTACACTCACTATGATATCTTAAGTTATTTTGAAAAGTTAATCAAAACATTTTGATAACATAATAAAAAATATATATATTTCATATATAATAGTTTGTTTAGTAGGTACTAATTAGGTCAGTGTAGAAACTTGTGTATTACTTTTCTGACAAGTTGCTAAGCTAGCTGTACTTGGAAATTAGCTGCCTATCTAGCTTACCGGTGCTAACTGTTGTAAAACAATGATGTCTGACTTTAGGACCTCAACCTAAAGGGGACGTGAACATCCCCCCTTCCATTAAGATGTCCCTCTTTAAAAAAAGTCTGTGTAAAGACAAGTTGATTTTTGTAGTTAATGACAAAATAAATAAAAATAACTTGACCAATGCAAACTAATTGAAAGATCATGAATCCTTTCTTACCTCCCTAATCATGTACAGTGAATACTTGCGATTTTTATAACCCTGTTAATCAATGGCAAATTGTTTCGACAGTGGAAGTAAATTTTGCTTTTCTATTTTTTCTTCAGAGCAGTAGTAATTTTCTTTTTAATTTAGATCCAACTTCTACTAGTTCCGGTTGTACTCATGTTGAATGTTTTGACAATAACTGTAGCCTGTGTGAGTTTAACTATGCAGACAAGTGATTTGACTGCAACACGTGTAAGAACTCAAGTAATTTCAAAACTTTTATTGTAAATCTCGTTTTGTTTTCTCCTCTGTGACGTTAGCCGTCAGGTGACGAACGACGCGGCCCTCGTCCTCCCTCCATTGTGCGCTCCTTCACCATGCCCTCCTCCCAGAGGCCGCTGTCTGTCGCTTCAGTCACCTCTATCTCCTCTGACAACTCCCCCTCCAGGCCTGGATCTGATGGGTAATCCATCTTGACTATTTCTCCGGACTTTAATTATCATTAAATGTGACTTTTATTTGTTTAGCAGATAATGGTTGGTTGTTAGATCTAACAACCACCTTGCATTGTACCAGCGCAATTTTTTTTAGGTTTGTTCAACTTCTGTATTTTGTTGATAGTACTGAATGTTCATCATAAACAGGTGCAGCAATCTACAAAAGAGAAGCTCATTTGTAGATTGATTACACTTGGTGAAATGTGTTTACAGATGTATTTTACTGCACTTTGGAAGCCCAAACTGCAGTTTGTCGGAAGATTATAACATAATACAAAGCCAAAAGAAATGTCCTTTGAGACAGAAATCAGTAGAAACATGGAGAACATCTACTGGCTTGATTTTTGTCCAGCAGATGGTCAGTGATCGTCTCCACACAGGAAAAAACCTCTTAATTGTCACCCCTAAAAATGGTTGCATATTATCCAGTGGCTCTTTGAGGACAATGGTGTCCTCATGACAGTTAAAGGGTTAAGTCACAAAAGGTCTCTCCTGAAGCTGGCTGTTCAGACAGCTGTATCCAAGCATATTAGTGGAAAATTGAGTAGAAGTAAAAAGTATGGCAGATGCCTAAAAGGGCACAATAAAAGCAACCTGGCCTTTCTTAATACCAGGTTGTGTATTAAGATGCAGTAATCCTTCCAAAAGGATTACTGCATCTTGCAAAAGGAGCTCCACCCATGTTTTATGTGCAAACTGTGCAGTACCTTTCATCAGACGAACATTTCTGTTTTAAAACTATTTTTTATACTATGAATTCTTTAACATATGTGTTTCTGAACACCTAATTTTAGTGTTTTTGTGAGCTCATCACTTTTTGTTGATATTCTTATTTACTTACCTGCCCTGGCTACATGCTAACAGAATACTACAACATTCAGTTGTTCTCGTTCACAATCTGTTTGACCATTGGGGGTATTTTCTTTCCTTCAGCTTTGCCTTGGAGCCCCTTCTACCAAAGAAGCTGCATACAAAGTCTCAGGACAAACTGGACCGGGACGAACCAGAAAGGGACCGCAAAGAGAGAAAGAAGGAGAAGAGGAACAGCAAGCACCAAGAGATTTTTGATAAAGAACTCAAGACAGCAGAGATTCAGCTGCAGCAACCTGAAGCTGTCATACTCTCAGAGACGGTAGTGTTCATTATGTTTTCTTATGTGTATTTTCTCTGAGTTGGTTATTATTCTATAATTTATGACTCTTTTTTTACCTTTATTTAGTCATCCTTTCCCCCTTTGTGATAATTGTACAGTTAAAAAAGTTGATTTTTAGCTGTATTTGTCTTTTTTTCTGCCCTTTCTATCTCCTCTGTTCACATTCCGCCTCACCACTGCTCTGTCCATTAGAGCGAAGAGGTGTGAATGTACTCTTTATGTCCAGAGGGGATACTCCCAGGCTAACAGCACAGAGAAAAGAGAAGTAATGTAGCCATTTTATGCCTGAAGGGTCAAGAACAGAGTTCCACGTAATAACCATTGATAAATGTTTATATAGTTGCTTTATCAGAACTGATATTTAACGCAATCATCAATATAGTTCATGCTGTTTGTGTACAAAATTACATGCTGCGTTTCCCAGTGTCTCCCTCATGGCCGGGTGTTTGAATTTCACCAATTACAAAGTTATTTGTTAATGTCGCCTGCAGTGCAGAGTAGCCCCAAAAGCATTTCTTTTCATATTCAAATTTGAGCCACAATAATGTAGAAAAAACGCGCTCATGCATGCAGATAATTGTTAGTAACCACAAATAACACCCTCCAACCCGACGAGCACATTTATCTAAATGGGTTTTTCCTCTAGGAATACAAATAGTTGTTTCAATATGTGTGAGGAATGACACAACAACCCCAGAGGAGATGTAAAGCCACATTTCTGCAGTGATATTTCATCAGAGTCCAGGAAAATGTGCTTTAAGTGCTGTTTTATTGACTTGAATGGATTTGGTTTTTCAGTTTCAGCGCTCAGTAAAGACTTAATTTTTCATTTTTCTCCACGCTTGACCTGACAGATCAGCCCCCTGCGGCCTCAGAGACCAAAAAGTCAAGTTCTCAACCAGATGGCTGGGGATCGCCGTCTTTCTGTCTCACCAGGACCTCCTTCTTCCACTACATCCAACTCCTTACCTGGTCCCCCACCCATTACACCAAGGAATAAATCCACCTTTAGCCTGAACGCTGTTTCAAGTAAGACCATTTTTCGCACTGTTCTTTTGATCTTCTTTGTAGTTTAATACTTTATCATCTCAACAGGAAGACAAAAGTACCAAAAAGATAAAATGACATACAAATTCTTCTTTTTTTCCTTAGTTTCTTAGTTCATTTGAGTCCAGAAATGTTGCTGCCTCTTGTGTTATTATTAAATAGAAACCTCAGTGAAATTTACTTCTATTTGTTTGCGCTTCAACCCTTCACAGCTGCCATGAAGTAACAGTAGTACATTATTTCTGTCATTCCAAAAATAAGAGATTTTGACCCACTAAAGTCTTACATTGTGGTTAAAAACTTGTTAAATCTGAATTGAGAACATGAATTATAAAGCAGTACTTCCCCTCCCTCACTTGTTTCTGAAAGCTGTTAGCTATGTCTGTCAAGATAAGAATCAAGACATTTTTGTCAGTGTTGACAAAAATCCTGAAACTTTCTGTGGTTTTTAAATTCTGCATTACCACAGAGTAAGCTTACTTTACTTGTAAAGCAAATCAGAAATGGCAAATACTGGTCATAGAGCTGAATGTAAAAATAATGGCAACAACTCAGTAAGCACAACAAATTAAAATAGCTATGTTAATAATATGGAGTGGTTTTACTAATTCAAAGAAATCATGCAGAACATCAGAAATGTATTTACAACTTTAATACTTTTTGAGGGTAAGCATACAGTTCAATGTAACCGCAGTTAAAGAAATTAATCAGAAATTATTTTATATTTTGTGGTGAATGCAGTTAGTAGCTATTAGACTGATCATTTTTATGTTTTGACTGTTTAATTAAAACTTGTCCACATTTTGCTCTTACTCATTTGCTCCAATTTAACTCTTGAAGCTGTTGTCAAAATCCAACTAACTGTCATTTTAGTGGCCTAATGAGTTACAAAATATGGATTTTTTATTTTATTTATTTTTTTTACTGCAATGCTTTACATGAAAAAAAGAATTTGATGTCCTTAAAGAAAGTATCAGTAATGTCCCATTAATGTCTCAGCTCAGTTCAGCCTGAAATAAAATGAGTTTATAATTAAAACTTGTTTTTTACCAGTGTCTGAGAAATTTAATTATAGAAAAAAATAGTTTTATTAAATAAAAAGCATTGCCTTTGCTGTCTTCTTTTGATAGTTTTTGATATTAGTTAGTTTTTGCAGAAACTAAGAAATGTTTTAGCAATGTATTTTATAGTTGATCTAAATTTGGTGTTTTCTAATAATATGAGCATTTGAATGTGTGTGTGAATGAGTGGTTGACTGATGGTAGTGTAAATCCCTTTGGATTCTTCTGACTTGATGAAACTCTATACAAGTGCAAGGCATTAAGCATTTTTTTTTTACCATGTGATTAATATAATGTTGCCTTTCACTTAAAGAAAGTTTTGTGTTTCACAGCTTCCAATTTGTGACAAACAAAGCAAAGATATTTTATGTTTTGCATTAAATTCGGCTTAGATGGGGTGGTGCTTGAAAACTTCATTACTTATATTAGTGTAGCCTGGAACTAATTATTCTACACTAAGCACAGATTAATTAACACATAGTATTGTTAAAATCTCACTTTTGGTGAACTCTGTATTCTGTGTCTTGTTGTCCGGGGATCTGGATGCATTGCAACACCCCTAGCAGTTGGTCTCAGTCTTTTAATGTCTTTTGGCTGAGAGCCCTGATCTTACAGAGACCCTCATGAATTTTATTGATGAATGTCTGCTGATGTTGGCCTTTTTCTCACAGGTCTGGAACTGAACGGGATGGGCTGCAACGACAAGGGGGAGACCCCTCCTCCCCTGCCGTTGAAAGGCAGCACAGGAGATTACGGCAACCTGCTAGATAATCAAGACTTGACGAGTCCCTCGACGCCTCCTCCGCCCCCAACGCATCAAAGAGTAGGTGTTTTAATTAGGGCCCAGTGTAACTCCCTAATGATGCATGGCACTTGGACTGAAACAAACGTCCGATACTCACACTTGACATTTAGTTCAACCTCCATGATAATTCCTTTATCCTCCATCCCACTATTCATCTGTTCTTACATGTCCACATGCAGGTTTTCACAGTTTAATTTAGGGGTTTTTCCTCAGGTTTTCTGCAATATGTGCCACAGAAGAGTGTAGGCATCAGTCAGTTAGCTGCCCGTCTGCCCTGCCGTTATTTATGCTGGTCCTGCCAGAAGGCCTGGTGCTCAGCTGTGATTGATTGGATGATTACTTTACCTCTCCCATTCATCAGAAGCTCTCCAGCTGTTAATCAGTGACTCATCTCTCCACACTTGCTGACTTCTACTCGAGCCGTCTTCTCGCCTGGCCTGGACTGGCCTGGCTGTTAACTAATCTTATTTATCCAGTGTCACGGCCCGTGGACAGGTAGTAAAACTGAGCACTGGCACACGATGTGGCAGAAGACTGACACTAACGCAGCGAGAGCACATGTTCTGAGAGGTTAGTGACTGCCCTTCTTCATTTCCAGGCTTTTATGGAGAGAGAGGTGCAGCTATCGAGGAACATCACTCCTCATCTGTTGTTAAAGACAAGAGGCCTGCTTAACCAGCTGAGACATTTTCTGTTTAGACTGAATTAAAAAAATTACCTTCAACATATCTAATGTATTCAGAACAAAATCCACTCTCCATTATTTTTTGCTTTTTATTCAATTGTAGGACCTACCAATCCTACCAATTGGATTTTGCAGTTACAGCAATACATTTGCCTAAAAAAATTCTGCAGAAATATATATATTTTTTATTGTTACTTTTGTCATTATCACAATAAACGATACAAAATATCACGATAATATGTAGAGGTGAGACTTTCCTAGAGCAGGAACAGGGAACCTAATCAGAGTTAAGGGGAAGATGGCTGCAGGGCAGTCCCAGATGCTTGAGTGGGTTGGTTTTGACCTAAATGTATTCAGTATTTACAATATCTCAAAGTCCAGATATAAGTCGAGCTTAAAATACGTAGTGATGAGTAAAACTCATTGAGACATACCCCAAGAAACTCCACCAGTAAGTATTGACTCAGGACCTCTGAATATAAATACATAAAACACTTCAAAGAATTGAAAACTTTTGAAAACTCTGCTTTGTTTTGATTTGTTACATAAAATCCAAATAAATTCCATGAAAGTTTGTGGTATCTTCTCCAGGTCTAATTATGAAGTGGGATTAAATTTTAGCCTTTCAAATGTAATGTTTGTCTTAAGTTATTACTATGGTGCATTCATGTGTCAGCACAAATCAAAAACTACAGTTTAGGTCTGATGACATGTGTCAGAACATGCTCTACAACTTGTCAATCTGCTGCAAATCAACAGTAGTGTCTTGGGACCCTGTTAGTGTTATGTACTGTAATCTCTCCACAAGAAAGCAGCCGCTCCCAGCTGCATTCTTGTCTCTTCACACAGTCTGACACATAACCCAGCTGCTAACTTTATTTTTTCAGCTCAGAGTCAAAGAACTCTTTAACTTTTCTTAGTCAGTCTTTTTTTTTTTTCAGATGCAGAACAAAACAGTTTTGTTTAGTCTTTATTGTCCGCATTACCTTATTTCTTTTGGGGGGGGGGGGTTTATTGTTTTGTTTTTTTACCTTTTTGCTGGTTTTCATATTATTTAATTCTAAATATCTATGTCCATTTTATTTATAAAATTTATCAAAGTTCAAATAACCTGAAAATTTTATTAGGTTGGCATCCTCTAATTCCAGAAAGATAATTATTTTCATCAGTACTTTGCCATTTTAATGAGTCATGAAGCTAACTTCACGTAAAATTCTATTGTGTATTTTTTACAGTAATTGTTGTTCTTATCCCCTTTTGGGCCATTTAACTAGAACAATACCGACAGATTAATCTGATCAAATAAAAATAGCTTCAGCTACCACCTTCTTGTAGATATTTTTTGGACTCTTAAAACCATATCTCCTACTACAAACCATAAGCAAATTAAGTTATGTGTCGTGAGAACAAAGTGTCTTTAACACGAACTTACCAAACATACATCAGCTCATATGGGGTAGGATGTTCCTGTCAGAAGGATGTTTCATATTGACCATACATCAATTCCTATCTGCCAGTGGGACAGTTAGTGCCAACTATTGCTGTTGGCACCTACCAAGGGAGCATTACATATGCCAGGTTTCCTGCAATACAAGGACATTTCATTCCAACCAAACATCATTTTTATACAACGTTTTTATTTACACGTATTGACATAACATTAATTCCTACTTGCTAGGAAGTTTGCTACAGTCCACACATCACCTCGTACCCACCTTGGGGGAGATAAATTACAGACCAGATGTCATTAATATCTACCAAGGGCACTTTTGCTATCAATCATGCAACATCTTTTATTGCTAGTAGTATCCTTTTAATGTACGACTTCATACCCATGAGGGGGACATTTCATGATAACTATATGTACATTTGTCAGTATGAACTGACCATATATCAGGTCATACCTGCCTGGAAGCAATTTCGTATCAACCCTTTATAATTTTGTGCCCAGATATCCAGGGGAATATTTTGTACCAACCATTTGTTAATTCCTACCTGCTTGAGAGATCTTTCCTACAAATCACTTGTCAATTCATGCCCACCAGGGAGACATTTGGTTCTAATTACGCAACATTTTGCATCGCCAGCGGGATGTATCCTTTTGTCCATACATCATTTCATACCACGAGGGGACATTTTGTACCAACGACCTACCAGTACATACTGGTGCTATATACCATGGGTGTCAACCAAGTGTCTCCACTTTAGCACACCTGAATCAAATAATTAAGTTATTTGCAGAACTCTGGATAACTTGACTGAGGAGGCGCTTCAGCCATTTGGTTCATGAGTAATGGACACCTAAGAAATGCAGGACACTGGCCTGTGAAGATTGGAGTCTGACATCCATGCTGTTGGCCATGGGTGTCCAGATCTAGTCCTAAAGAGCTGATGTCCTGCCAGTTTTAGATGCATCTCTGCTTCAGTATAGCTGATGATGCAAGTGGTCCAACTATTGTACCTCCTGAGCATGTCAAAGTTCTGCAGAGCCCTGATAATAAACCATCACTCAATTCAGGTGTGACGAAGTAGAAAAAAAGACTAAAACATGCATGAGGCAGGTCCTTAAGGAATGACTTTGGACAAAACCACTGTTTACCAACCTTACTTTGAAAAACCTGCCAGCACCAACCTTACTTTGAAAAACCTGCCAGCTGGATGTTTCATACCGACATCTTGTCACTTCCTACCCACCAGAGGATGATTTGTACCGGCCATACATCACTATGTAGTCGTCAGAGGACATTTTGTACCAACAACGTGAGAGTTTGCGACTTTGAAGAGGACCTTTGAATTTGACCTTGCATCAGTTCATACCTACTAGAGAGAAGTTTTGTACTAATCATACATCAGTTTGTACTTGCCAGGGAACATTTTGTACCAAACACAGGTCATTTAATACCTACAAGAAACATTTGGTACTGATCGTACATCAGTTGTACATGCCAGAGGGAAGCTTTGTAAAAACTGTACATCAGTTCCACTCCACCAGAGGAGTGTTTAACATTGTCATCATTGTCCGCTTCAATAAGTTATGTCTAGAAGCATATCCAAGACAGTCAACAGGCCCAACTAGATATCAGAACTAATAGAAAATGAACTAGTGACTAAAAACAGGTTTATATGTAAAGCTGAAGTATTTTGATAAATTTTATATCCTTATTATTCATGAACATTTTTAAAGACAAAATTAAACTGACATGGGATGGTTTAAGTAAAATGATACAAAATGTTTTGTATCAATGTCTTTTAAGTAAAGACAAAATTAAATTGACATGGAATGGTTTAAGTAAATTAAATTGATACGAAATGGGTTTTTGTACATGTATGAAATAGAATAAATGGTAACTTGTGCGTAGGAAATGCGGATACA
This sequence comes from Girardinus metallicus, assembly GCA_903067095.1. Lineage (NCBI taxonomy): Eukaryota > Metazoa > Chordata > Actinopteri > Cyprinodontiformes > Poeciliidae > Girardinus > Girardinus metallicus. Next base: position 15,134 of record CAEGAE010059882.1, read on the forward strand.
GAATGGCAAAGGGGTACATTGGCTTGGAGTCATCATCCTGTCATTTGTCTCTGCATTAGAAGATTTCTGAATTAAATTGTTTTGACATGAGAAAAATATAATTCCGGGGTTTCTTTTCTTTTGTTTTGCAGCACATTCCACCTCCTCTTCCTAGCAAGACCCCCCCTCCTCCTCCTCCCAAGACCACCAGGAAACAGGCCTCCATCGATTCAGGAATCGTACAGTAAACAAAGACACTGACAGAAAGACCAAACAGCACACTGACAACAAAACAAAAACATCAACAGTAAACGTTCCCACAGAAAAAGAGAAAGGAAAATAAAAAAGGTTGTTTTCACCCACACATCCCTTGCTCCCCGTCCCAGCTTGACAAGATGAATACCTCACCGCCGCCCGCCCCCTCTTATCGTCCTTAAGTCTCTCGTTTAGTCTTTCTGTCTCCTGTTTGATGCCTTCTCCATCAGGGAGCGCGTTTCACAGATGAATAGTCACTGAACTTGTAGATGCAGTCTACAACCGCCACTTTGCCACTTTGTGCTTTTTTTTTTTATCATGACGTGAGATTGTGCTCAGACAAGATAAGCTGGGACCAGCAGCTTCTCAACACTGACCCACTCTCAATTAAATGAGAGCAAAAAGTTCATTAAAGCATTATTCCTGTCTCTGTTATTCATATTCCCCCACTATGTACAGAGGTATGTATATATTATGTTATTTTATTTCAAGTCTCTTTGTATGTTTTTTGATCATGACATTTTTGTATTAATGCATCACTAGATTAGTGGCATTTAAATGAAACAAAAAAAGGGCTTGTAGGTTTGGATTGACAGGGATTTTGAAGAACCTATCATGAATTTTATCGGTAAAATATCTGGAGTGCACATCCTGCTAACCCTTATTCCATATATTCAAGCATCATTGTTTAGACCATGTCCCTGATTGCTGTAACCTTGGATTTCAATAACATTGACTGTTCCCAGTTCACTACTGACATGACTTCTGAATAAACTTTAAAATGTATGTATTTTTAAAAAAGAGAGATGTCTTCCTCATTATCTCTGCCTACATGGAGAGATGCTGAAAATAGATCTTTGCACTTTCTGGAAGTAAAAAGAAAAAAAAAAAAGAAAGTAGCAGAACAACCTGACAATCTTTATATGCTCTCTCACGTTAGCTGAACATTGAGTGGTAAATCTTTCTGCTTCCTTGACTGGCAGCTATCACAGCAGTTTCTGCATTACACATGCATGAGCTCTGTTTTCAGAAACATGTTACTTGAGAGAAAATGGAGTTTCCACGTAGCTGATAAAGCTTGAATCTTAAATTTGCTTCACCTTGAAAAATAATTGAGCAGTGTCTTTACTACACCAAAGTTTTCTTTTTTATTATTAATGGTTTTCAATACTAAAAATCTCATTGAAAGCTACGGTGAAAGGTCAAGTAAAGAAATGTTTTTTAAAGCTTTTCTTTCATTTTTCTTTTACATAACACAGCATACAAATCATGCTCTCTTCATGCCATATTTAAGGTGAGTTCATGCATAATTTGGGTGGATCCCTATAGGACATGCTGAGCTTAATAAACATAAAAAATACCACAAATTTGTGCAATGAGAAGTAGTTTATTAATATTCTTATCTTTCTGAATTGATGTAATCTTTCTTCAACAATTACTTTACAAAGACGAGTATAAAGAAAATCAGAATCCAAATCAAGATGAAATGTTTTAGGTTCTATATCACCTAAGGCCTTTTACTAAAGACGGCGCCAGGATCTCCTGCAGCTTCATCATCCTGACTGTCACAACAACGCACTCTTTGAACTTTTATCAGTCAAGTCAGACGACATGATGAGAACAAGCACTTCTGGAGTTTTTTGTTCCATTTGTGGCTGGAAGCTGCTCTAAAATTGCTCCGTTGTGCCATCATTTTCTGAACCACCTTTGTACATTTGGTAAATGCATATATGGGCCTTATTTTCTGTGTCACAAAACTAGCTGGTGGGACCTTTTTTGAAGTACTTGCCCCAAGTTGCTCCTACTCTCCTACTCTTGTATTCGGCTGACACTTTTTGAGTGGGTGTCTGCCTGAGGGGAAGAAACGCTCCGAATGTAGCATCTGTTGTTTGAAGGTGTTTTTATCTCCAGAAGATGTGGCTTTTTAAAGCTCTCTCTTGTCCTAATTAGGAACACTGAGTGACACTTTTTCCCCTCTGGTTTTCTTTTTTTCTGGAGGGAAGCTGTCATACGAGACCACTTGTAGCTCATAGTCTCTGTGAATGCATTTTGTCAGATAGTAAAATGCCTCATTATTGGTAGTTGGTAGTTCACTCTGATCAAAATGCACAGCCATGTGTAGTTTCTTCATATACAAAGTATACCAATTACCAAGAGCAATAAATAAACAGCAAATCAATTGTGTCTTTTTTGTGTAGCTCAGGAGAAAAATTTAATCATTATATTATTCTACACTTTACTGAATATAAGGTACAGTTTCAAGCATTTTAACACTATGTAATACAGACCTTACTGCTTATGCTTGTACCCAAGGAGCTTTTGGAACTTCATGACATGGTCAAGGTAGGTTCATCTATTTTGAAAGTGCGGAAAAAAATGAACCAAAAGATGTGACATTTTTCTGCATTATCTGGCTGATTGAACCGAGACCCCGGCACTATTCTCGTGCTAAAACACCATTAGATGTAATCTTCAAACTGAAGCTCCAACAGGGGATGTACATTTTCTTTGAATAGGTGAGTTTCATGTTTTGTTTTTTCATCCATGGCTGTATGGATTTCTCTCAAGCTAAATTATGAATTTAATAACTGGGTTGTTTCAGAAATGCAAGACTTAATCTTACGTCTTACATCTTATTCTCTTGCTGTTCAGCTACCATTATTTCGAATCCACTTATGACTTTTCAAAATGAAAATCTGATACTGTCATTTATTCATAGTGTTGTCTCATTTGAGAGGGATGGATGTATGGATAGATATCACTTTGTAAGACATTAAGAATGTTAAATGCCAGTGACTTTCTGATCTTTTTTGTATTTAGCTATGTTCCTATTTGATATTTTTGGCATATGCCATGTTAGGTGTATAAGTGATATATTCTACAAATTGTTAAATTTAAAATTTTTAAGAGGGCAAATACTTTTTCACAGCTCTGTGTTTGGAATTTGATGGAAGTGATATTAAAAAGAACCTGGATGAAAAAGTTCATAAAATCCCTTAGAAATATATACTTAGTTTAATATATCTATGTTAAAAGGAATTGGAAATTAAAGTGTTAAGTTTTAAAATAATAAATTGCAAAATGTGTACAAAAAATTAGATTTTTTTTTTGCTTGTTTTTTTTAAACTGCAGATGAGAACATTATAATTTTCCTGGTGACAAAGATGGACATTAACTAAATGTGTAAATCTGATTCAAATATTTGTACTGTGGCTTATTCTTTCTGTTTGAAAAAGTTGGTTGGTAGACTTTTCAACTTTGGCAGGTGATGGTTAAATATATTTTTCCATTGTCTTTTTATTATGTCACTGTGGGGCCAGAAGGGTCATGGTTGATGAGCTTCAAAGCTTCATTACATCCACAGTCATTTAAAGTTGTAGAACAATAAAAGTTGAAGCCCAGAGGCGCCCAGACCTGCTTTTTAAACTACCTTATTGCATTTCAGCAATGTGTCCAGTCACTCCAATCTCTTTGAGAGGGAAATAAAAAGTTTCATCAGTGTTATAATTCACTTATCAAGAATACCCAGCACACTCCCCATATCTGGCTTTGCAATTGAAAAGAGATAAAGTGTGAAGCATTTCAGCAGTGGTAATATTACATGGTTAACTGGCAGCTTTTTCAATAGGCTCTCTGTGATTTGTGCTCAGCCATTATGCTTTAGCCTCTCTCACTCCTTAAAGTGGAGGCGAAGGGGAAAAAAGCAGACTTAATTGAGAGGATTTCTAGAGACTTTACTGAGAGGTGGGGCGAGAGGGGCTCCTTCTCTTCAGCAGAAATGTATTTACAACGGACTCCATCCTCATCTCATTTGTCATTTCAGCCAGGGATATTGTGTGCGTATTTCCCTTCCTATCCTTAGCGACACACTTTCATTTGCTGAAAGCAGCAAGTGTTCACGCTTCTCTTTAAATGTCTCTATCGCATAATAAAAGAGGACAACATTTCCATATATCAGCGCACCTGTCTGCTGTGTTTTCATGGCTTTTTCCTCCCAAATGGAGTCTAGCTACAGACTCTTGTAATCCACTTTGTTAGCAGTTGCTTTTAAACTTTTCAATCTGGCAGACACTTGCAGGAAGTACAGTGACGACACAAAAGAATCACTCCGCACTTTCTTTCAATTCTCAGGCTTGTCCTGCTTTTGTGTGAGGCCCCTGTAATTTAATGCTTTGTGGAGCTAACTCTTACTGCAGTGACAAGTGTTTTTGTGTGTGTGTGCCAGCTTTGCACATCTACACACTGAAATATTTGCCTGTTCGTCTTTGCAAAATCGCTCCAATTCAGCCTGAAATGTTGCTGAGAATGTGTGAACATTAGTTTTTAATTCTTGCCAATGATTCTGGATTCGATTTAGGTCAAATCCAGAATCATCATAAATATGTGCATATTTGTTACAGCACATGAATATGGATCCGTGTAAACCACTCAGTTGTCGCTCTGGGTGCACATTTAGAGTTATTATCCCTCTGGAAGGTAAACCTTCATCTTATTCTCAAGTATTTTGCCACCTCTAACAGATTTTATTCCAAAATCCGCCTTTAGCTCCAGCTGCCTTCACATTAAGTCTGACCAGCTCCAATTGCTGGTAAAGAAAACAATCCCCCACAGCATAATGCTCCCACTACTGTGTCACTTCTCAAATGATGGGGTTGCAATATTGTTTTATAAGCTAATTCTGCTTTAAACTTCGTCACGGATAACCCACTCATAAGCATGAAAGCACCTTAAATTTAATCCATGTTTGAAAATGTCCTTCAATACATCAGTCTGTATAGGAAACCACTGGCATTCCTGCCTTTTGTGGCCATGGCACTGGACCTATTGGTGTTGTCGTACAGTGATGAAGAGCTTTATGTAGCTGTCACAGATAGTGTCTTACAGAAACTACAAAAGCCGTGTCTGTCGCAGCAGAGTTGTCAGGAAGCGCCTCAATAAACTGACTGAATGAATTGTGTTCGGTGGAGTCAACATGACAAGTGCTTGAGAAGTAAATCTTCTGTCGTCTCGCTGTGAATGCTTCTCCGCCTTGCGTCTGTACGACTGTATTTAGTCAAAGTCGAAACTTGGAAATATAAATGGGAGATGCAACCGTAAGCCGGACTGCGGGTGGTCTGCAGGTCTGTTTCTTGGCTCGGAGGATTTCAAATATAAACGCTTTGGATTTCTGAACTGTTTGTGACACCTCTGTTTTTAAAATATGGCACTTTTGAAAAAAAACTTTGAAAGAAATGCATTTCATTGCACCTGATAAATTACACCTCTTACTTATATAAAATGAACATTTAGAAATTTCATTTCGAAATGAACTTTTCAATGCTGAAGCTCTGATGTGCTTTAATTCTCTTATACGAGTTCAAAAACGCTGAAGGAAATGAGATAGAGGCACAGAACAAAACATTGTCATTCTTAAACAAATAAGCTCTTCAGATGAGTGTATCCTTCCAGGGTTCATTTCTATTTTCTACCTCTGATATTGAACATTATGTCTTTAGTCATGTGCTCTCAGCAAACAGACAGAGGGATCTTTTGTTATTTCTGTTTGACTCAGTCTCTCTAGATCATCCAGAGTTCTATCCTCTATGGTGCTTCCTTCTTTCTTGCTGTTTTCACAAGTTTTCTACCAGATTTGGGCCCTGGGTCTTGTTCGTCACAGTACCATTTTAAACTTCACAGTTATCACTCTGTAAATATGGGCAGGTTCAGCGCAGTAGGTCATGTTTTTGTTGAACATTTGCATACATCTGCTTCACTGGGATGGGATCTTCTCTCAGTTTTTGTCATTTTGCAGATTAAGGTCATATTCCTGTCCAAAGGAACCTCTTGTTATACCCTGGAATATTCCAGCCTGAGATTATCTTGTAATTGCAGAGAACTTTTTTCGACTCTTCTCAGATCTTTCCCAGGGGTGCCATTAGCTGTCGAAGGGATTTGAAAAAAACTAGAAGGTGCAGACATGGGACTAACCTTTATCTGAGCCCTTTAATGCAGCTTTTCTGCACTATTTCAAACTTTACAAACTCCTGTCTGATGCTTTTGTTTTTTTCTGACCAAAACTGGGTGTCACAATCAGCTCCTAAAATCAAAGAAAGTTGTCACCACCTGAAGTCATTTTTGGAGGTTTAGATTCAAAGTTTAACCCCAATGTCTGTCTAAAGCTCCGGTTTATTTTATGTTTTTTTTTTTAAAGGAGAAAAAAAGCCAGAGAGAGATGGGAATCCAAGTGGTGTTGATCTATATTAGCTGAGGCTATTATAAAGCTCAGGGCTTTCCCAGGCAGTCAGACGGATGTGTTGCTAGGATACTCACCTAGAGATCGGGGGTGGAGAAGTGGTTTGATGAGAGGGCAGAATTCCCAGCTTGTTTGAGCTTTACATGAAAATAACTAATAAGAGCCAGCGGCATTTTGGCTCAGTGGAGGAAAATTGATCCTCACTTGTTTAATTACATCTATGTAATTAGGTCTCGTGTCTGTATTTTCCTCAAGTCTATGTTTTATGTATTCCATTTGTTTTGTGTTTTTTATTTGTTTGTTTTGTTTTTCTTGAATTGCCCTAATGTAATGATTAAGGACCAGAAGCTGCAATGCATTTTAAACACACATTTATTTGCAAGAATACATGACAGGATTGGTATTGACTAAAGCGTAATAGTTTAGGAAAATGAAACCCTCCACATTCGGATAGTGAACTTCATGACAGACACATTTTTCACTTGTTTCATTGTTACTTTAAATTCTGACGCTTCTCTATTTCTTGACTCCTGTGAGATTAAAATCAATACACTGATCATATTCTGGGTTTTGATATATTTTACCTCCCAGAAAGCTGCACAGTTTGGCTTGATGGATGTGCTTCGATTCATTGTGCAACGATGTGCGTCACCTCTGAGACGATGCTGCCCTCCCCTGGAGAGTGCGGTCACTGCGGCCTTTTCTTTCACATCGTATTGATGTGAAAAAAGCTCCGTGATTTTGGCTCTTGTTGACCAGCAGCAGCAGCATTAAGATCCCCTGCAAGGATAATCAGGAGCAGAGGTGTAAATCTACCAGGCAGAGGGGTAAATTGGGTTAATGCAACCTGCAGCAGTTAGGCAGGAGTCCCAGCTGCTTGTACTTCAGTCTCGGTTAGTGCGCTTTTTCAGGACTGGCAGCCTAACGCCCTCGAGCAGACAGGTTGTCAGGGCAAAACCGTAATTGGTCAAAGGGGAAAACACAGAAAGAAGCATCTAATTGCCAAGAAACACTTTCTCTGGGTTTCCCTGTGCAGGTAGAAACCTATCTTCAGGCTCTTTTCCACATGCAATGTTGGTATTTACGTTGCTCCTTCAGTCTGAAGGCAAACTTCATCTCGTGGACAAAAAATACTTTTAAGAAATGTTGACCTTTGACCATTAATGACATGCGAGGAAAAGAATTAATTTCTTACATGTAAGGTTTATATGTAATAGAACAGCAACGCAGGACATAGTTGTGATGAGCGAAAAAAAAGTGCAATGTTTTTAAAATCTTTTATTATACAACATATTAGTCACATATTAGTTTTCAGACCTATTTACTTTTATACCCCTAAAGAATAAATAACCACCCACCTCAACCAGGCTTGTTCAGCTCCAGTCCTGCTACTGATTTAAATGGCTAATTTATCTCTTTGGCGAACCGTTAAGTTCTGTGGGAGCGCTCATGTAACACAGATGATGTTGGCCAAGAGACCAGAGGTCACTGAGAGTTTTAGTAACTGGAATCATAGATGATAAACAGTGAGAAAATTATGGACTGCACAGCTACATTTCAATCAAAAATACTTTAGGCATTGCTGAAGGAGCTAGCCGTTTACAACAAATTCATGGAAGGTTGAGTGGAAGAAAAAACTGTAGTAGAAAATGGTCAACAAGCAACAGGAATAAATCATTTCCACCCTGAGAAGATTGTGCTTGATAGTTTATTCAAGGGTTCTAGGGAAAATCCATAATACATCAACTCTGGCTGAAGTTAGTTCTTCAAGAGCTAACTGTCCTGGATACATGAAATGTATCCAGGACATCTGCTGTAAAGACAAATGAGGTGCCAATTTCATTTTTCGGCAGGTTTGGGAACCTTCCTATACTGTCTTCCTGTTTGTTTTCTAGGAAGGAGAATGGATGAACGTGAAGTCTTTTCTGATGAAGCGTGCTCCATAAACACATCACCGGTTCCTGCAGGGATGGCGGTGAGGTGCCAGCAATTTTCCCAGTCGTTTTCACTCTCCAGTTTAATTTAAAACTATTACTCACCTCATGAACTCCTTTAAAGAGCTAAAGACAAAGTGCAAAGCTCAGCTGGAGTTTGTAATGTTTTATGCAGTAGGTTTGTCTTTGCCAACCTTAGGAATGACAACCATTGAGTTCAGAAATAAAGGATTCACGAAAGCCAAACCACAGCATATTCAAGGCAGGTACAAGAGGAATGTAAATTGTGTGAACAGTCAGCGAAAGCAGTTCCTCTTACTCTGTGTTCTGCATTAATAAGAATTAAACTGCAGTCCTTTATTCTGCTTTATTCCTCCACTGGAGGGAGACAGTGAGCAGAACAAGCCTCTGGCCACTGGAATAATTTGTTTACACAGACAAAATTAATGACTTTATCTCACCCACTCCTGATTTTTAATGGCCTTGAGTGCATCTAATAGTCCCGTAATTACTTTAAAGCAGTAAACAGTTTGCAGATGTCAAAGTCATACAGCCACACAGTTAAAGCTGAAGCAGTCTGCAGAAAACAAGCCTTATTAACCCAGAGGGCCTTTGTTTGTACCAGCGGGAGTTGAGCTCCAATCCTAGTCGTAAAATCCGCTGATACATATAAGACAGAGCAGCGACAGTGTGGAATTTCTCCTATCACATACAATGGAGATCTCACATATGGTCAGGCTGAGGGGGGCTTTGATGGCTCTACATGGCTTTCTGACCTCTCCATATTTGATATGATCTCATAAGGAAAAGCTTATGTGACCCAACAGAGCTTTAGAAAGAGGATCCATATCAGAGGGTCAGATAAGCACAAAGAAAACGTAGGGACTGACTCAGCCTAACCCCCACTTACCTAAATCTTTTACATTAGCGGTGTCTGACTTAAGGACAGGTGTCCCGCAGGTTTTAGACGAGTCCTTTTTCCAGCCTTGACAGGTCACCTATTTCTGCAGTGGCCTGATGATGAATCAGTATTTTGATTCAGGTGTATTAAATCAGGGCCACAACTAAAGCACGAAGGATACCGGGCCTAGACTGCTGACTTTGGACACTACAGTCGTAGATGGTTTAGCACCAGGCATCATATTCATTTTCCACACAGAACATCAGAATGTAAAATTATCCTGCATTCAGTCTCCTAAACGCAGGTTTCATTTTCAGTCTTTTGTACATCGAAAGACTGAAATGTTGACCCATTTCTCTTTGCAAAATATCAAAAGATAATGATCACTTAGATTGGATATAGAGAGTCTTAGCAGGACTTTTGAGGTACGCTAATAGAATCTCAACTGAATTTAGGCCTGGAATTTGGGCCATTCCGTCAATTAAATATGCCTGGAAACTTTTCTGTTGTAGCTCTGGCAGTATGTTTAGGGTTGTGGTCTAGAAAGTGAGCGTTTGCTCTTTAGGATAATTCTTGTTCTTCATTTAGACACAAAAGCTTTTGCTTTTTGTGTTTTTTAATTACCTAAATATTTGCAAGTGTGTTTCTGCTATTCTTTCATATACTTAGTGTGACTTTAAAAATTTGTAAAATAAAACAAGAAAAAGCTAAATCAAGAATTATCAACGATGTGAAAATTTCCTAAAGACATTAAATGCCACATTTGGTGTTGCAGTGCCGCTGGATGTGAAACAGGTGTTCATATGCAGTTTCTGTTCTAACCAAAGGAAAAACTGTTGTTGGCAACACAAAAGTCAAACCCTTGTAGTTACTGAGCTACTTTTTGGATGAAACATCCTTTCAATCATCCTGATCTTTAGCTACCTGCACATTTTTTCTAGTCAATGATCATGGTAAATAAAACATGCCTCTAAAAGTCGCTGGATGCCAAACTTCTTGCCAGGAATCTGTCTGGGTCTCTTGAAAATATTCCATTCAGTGAGAAGAAACATGTTGGTACAATTAAAAGTTTACTTTAGATTTGAATCTGCCAGGGTTATGAGTAATTTTGAGCTTAGCTGAATGTAACAGCTTGTGGACCATTTTTGCACCAAATATTAAAACATGCTAGGAAATATTCCAGCACATTTGAAACCATCTGACGTAGGCTGATGCTAACCTGCATAAACTGAAGTTATAGAAATATTTTTTTAAAACTTTTTAGTTTTGGTTACAGTATGATGTTTATTAAAGTCATGTTTTAGCGTGAGCACTTCTTATGGGCTGCTCCAGGGTAGCAAGTGTGAAATATCAGTTAATGTGGATAACTCTTGTTTTTGTTGTTGTTGTGTTTAAAGCATACCTTGTGAATGTATTCACACCCCTCGAACCTTTTCACACTTAGTCATGTTACAACCTCAGGATTTCATGTGTTAGACCAACACAAAGTAGTGCATAACTCTAAAGTGGTAAAAAAAAATTAAACAAATGTAAACTGACGTATAATTTATATTGAATCCATTTGAATCAAGAATGACTTTACACTTTACAGTTACAGCAGTTGCTCTTTTTATATCTATCTAGAGGCAGAAATCTCTGTCCATTGTTATTTATTTCCTTAAACTCTTAGCCTAAGACTTGTCATTGCTTAGTTTCATTAATGTCTTTCTTCTTGGCACTCTTCCATAAAGGACCTGTTGGTGGATTCAGCTACCTGAGCTGTGACTTTCTGCAGCTCCTCCAGAGGTACCATCAGCACTATTAACAGCTTCTCTGACTGATGTGCTCCTTTCCCAGCCTGATGAACAGCGGCTCTCCCTGATCAGAAAGTCATTCAACTTTACAGAGGTAATGAGTCATTCATTTGATTCAGGTGTGTTGAAGAAGGGATGAATCATAAAGCTGAAGTAACATTTGAGGACTGGACTTGGGCGCCCCTGATCTAAACTGTCAGCATGAAGAAGCAGCACTCCAAGCTAGCTGAAGTGAGTGAGGGGCAGAGGGTGTAGATGAGCAGCTTGACCCTCAAAAAGAAGCCAATAGAGGGAGCCCTGCCCACAGACAGGAAAAAGGTTCTGATGATTAGCTGCTTTTACATTCCCATAATTCACTCTGTTTTTTTAATAGTGAAATTTGATTGAAATTTGATACAATGACACCCATTACAGTAAGAAATCATAGAAAGACAAACAGCCCTATTATCATGAAATCAAAGTGCTTCCTTGAGCTGTTTCTGGGCCAGATGTATAGTCAGGAGTAATTCCCAATGCTGGGTGTTAGACACATAAAAGGTTATGTTTCTTTCATCTCGGGGTTAAATGCCACATCCCTCCATCTCCCTGGAGTCCGTTACATTCTGCTGCCATGCACAACTCTCGTTCGGGACAACACCTTGGAGCCAAACGATTACATCAAGGTCATGGAGAGGAGGAATGTTCCCCCGATTAGCGTGTGGGTAGTCCAGCCACATCCTGCAGGGCAGAGCCCACCACTCACTAGGAGGACTGCAGACTCAAACTATTTTTTGGGGGTTGTAAATATAAACTTAAATATGATCCATACAGACAGTAAACATTTATTAAACGCTATGGAGTTATTATTATGTTAAATTTAAATTGCAGAATAATTTAACAAAACTCAGCCATTTTTGCTGAGTTTTGTTAAATTATAATATGTTATATTTTAAAAATATAATATGTTATATTTTTTAATGACTGGTGTCGCTTCAGACAGGGAAGAGAAAAATGTCTGTTTTGCTTGAGTTTGCTTTCAGATTTGAGAGTTTTGAAGAACAAAGAGCTTCAAATAATGAAACTGATGCAGCAGCAGTGAGCTGAATTCTCCCTCAGTCAATCAGAACTACACTGTGTTCCAAATTATTATTCAAATTGGATTTAAGTGCCATAAAGATCAATTTTTTTGTTGTGCTATTAAATTCGTAGCCCTCAGGGCTCTTTGAGTCACTGCAATTAATTTCAGAGACCTGGGTTGATTAGTTTGTCAGGTGAGCTCAATTAAAGGAAATCTACTTAAGAACGATGTTCCACATTATTAAGCAGGCCTCAGGTTTCAAGCAATATTGGAAAGGAAAAGGATCTCTTTGCTGCCGACAATCATCAGATAGTGTAATGCAGTGGACAAGATATGAAAACATTAGATATTTAATGAAAACTGAAGAACTATCATCATACTGTGAAGAGATTTGTGGCTGATTCAGAACAAAGATGGGTTTGTGCAGACAAAGGCATATTGAGGAAGATTTCTGTTAGACAAATTCATCGGATTAAGAGAGCAGCTGCTCAAATGTCCTTACAAAGCAGCAAACAGTTATTTGAAGCTGCTGGTGCCTCTGGAACCTCCAGGTGGAGGATCTTCCAGAGGCTGTGGTGCATGAACCTACTATTGGGCCACCACTAACCAGGCTCACAAGCAGAAACGGTCGCAGTGGGCCCAGCCGTATATAAAGATTCATTTTCAAACAGATTTGTTCTCTGATGACTGCTGCGCAACCCTGCATGGTCCAGATGGATAGAGTAGTGGATTGGTGGTGGATGGCCACCACATCCCAACACGACTGTGACGTCAGCAAAGAGGTGGTGGAGTCATGTTTTGGGCCGAAATCATGGGGAGAGAGCTGGTCTGTCCCTTTAGAGTCCCTGAAGGTGTGAAAATGATCTCAGCAAAGTATATGGACTCTCTTTATGATCACTTTCTTTCATGGTTCAAAAAGAAGAGACGTACCTTCAGTAGCAAAATCATTTTCATGCATGACAATGAATGCTGCAAGGAATACCTTTGTGTCATTGACTGCTATGGGCATAAAAGGGGAAAAACTCATGGTGTGGTCACTATCCTCCTCTGACCTCAACCCTATTTGGAGTTTCCTCAAGCAGAAGAACTGATGCAGTTCAGATCAAAACTGCAGCTCTGGGAAGGTTTTCTGACATCCTGCAAAGACATTCAAGTAGAAACTATCCACAAACTCACAAGTTCAATGGATGCAAGAATTGTGCAGGTGATATCAAAGAAGGGGTCCTATGTTAACATGTAACTCTGTCTGTTAAGATGTTTTACATTGAAATAGCTTTTGATTTTAGTACATGTGACCACTTAATGCTGCACATTTGAAGAATGACCGTTTGCAGTTCTTTATAATCCATAAAATGTTTTGAAAATCTGCGGTGCATAATAAGTTGGAACAGTGCATTCTGAGTTTTAATTTTTTTTTGAAATACTGTTCTCATTGGGAGGTTTGTTCAGTAAAATTTTATTTATACTGTAATAGTTCATGGCTTGAAAATTATACTGACCATCATTTGCATTGACCATTTTAAGAAAATCTGAGAAAATATCACTTGCATAATAATTTGGAATGCGGTGTTGTTGCTTGCTGAGGAGAACAATATTTGATGCAACAAGACTTTTATTCCACTGGCTGTTCAATAACAAAAGCCTCTTACTGTTAAAAATAAACCTGAATGAGCTGACACTAAAGTAGACCTGTATGTCTCTTAGCTCGTATATTATTGCCTAATTCAATGTTTCCAGAGTAAATTCCTGTTTAATTCTTTTTCTTTCTTTTTTTTTGTTGATGGGATGTGTTAAATGAGTCTCCAGTATAATTCAAATCCCTGTTTATCACATGTAAAGCTAATATACTGAAATTGTAGTTCAGTAGGTGAACCAGTTTAGTGCAAACAAATGATGTATCATTTGTATAAAAAATATATGTGTTCATACACCTGACCTGGTGACAATTCCCTGTTGGTTTGGGGGCCCTGAGCAACTGCTTAGTTTGATTGTGCCTTTGCCTGGCTGCTCCTAAACAAGCCAGCTCATTCTTGTGTTGCTGATTGCAGCATTTAAATTAACTGCTTTTTATAGCAAAAATGTTTTTAATATGAAAATACTGTACATAATTTTATTTTATATTTTTCGATGACTGGTGTCGCTTCAGTGGAGATGAAAAAAAACAATAACATAAAATCAGTGGTAAAAACAACAGCACTTTATTATTAAAGTTCAATTTAATGCCAGACAGACCAAGCAGTTTCTTTTTCAGATGATTTGGTCTAAAGATAACAACTTGTCTTGTCAGAATTTAAAAGCAGAAATTTTAGTGTCATCCAGGTTCGTGTCTGTAATCTATCCACCTGATTGGATTCATCACAACTTATGGATAGATATATCCTGGTGGAAAATATTTGTCTGTAGAAAAAGTCATACAGGTCGTTCCTATTCAGACCTAAAAAAAAAAAGTTTTATAAAAAATTGGCCTAACCTGAAAAAGCACCAAATCTGAAGTTAACCACCTGAAAATTTGTAGCGGTTGGATCTCTGCTTCCTTGAGGGGTCAGGGTGAAGGAGCGTTCTGCTCTGTTGACATTAAACCTAAGGAGCCTGTCAGATGTTTGTTGTAAACAAATTTTCCCAAAGATAAAGAGACGCTTCACATACCCAACACAAGCACATTTGTTTGGATCTAACATGGTCAGTCTGATACTTGAGCTTAAAAAGAATGACATGGATAAATTACCCTAGCCTCAAACTTACCTTTTGTTTGTTTGTTTTTTAAAGAAAATCTGTGCATACATCTTTAGTAGTTCACTTGAACCTCCTAAAAAAAGGTGTAAGGATTTGTTGAAGGTATTTTTTTGTTGTTTCTATATTTTCCCTAGAAGGAAGGTCTCTTAATGTTACATTTATAAACAACCATGGAAAACAGGTAACTTGCTGGTCCATTTTTTTTTAAAAAAGCTGAAGGTTGTTGGAAACCAGAAACGGTTCCTGCATGAACGGCGCTCTGGGCGGGCCCCCGTTTCTGCCATTTCACAAACCCAACACCCACTGCTTATGGCAAACCCATTCTGCAGAAAAAAAATTTACTAATTTAGTTACCAGAACTAATAAACTAACATAATGTTGCTGGTTTTAATCCCTGCTTTGTCTGTTAGTCACTGTGTCCTTGGGCAACACATTTAACCCTCCCTGCCTGCTGGTGGTGGTCAGAGGGCCCAGTGGTACTGGTGCATGGAAGCCTCACCTCTGTCGGTTTGCCCCAAGGCAGTTGCGGCTACCATGTAGCTAACATGTGTGAAAGGGGCCTCTGGACTTGATAAAGTGCTATAGAAATGCAGACCATTTACCATAAAGTGTATCTGTTCATCATAAAATAATCTGTTGCTGTTGTATGCACCAGTATGCATATTTTTTTACATTTTTTAGTTATCTCACACACCACACTGTTTGTGTGTGGTGTGTGAGAAAGAGAGAGACAGAGAGAGAAAAAGACTAAATAAGCTTTAAGTTTTCGACAGTTTTTTTCCTTGAATATTTGTGTAACTGTTGCAACCTGTCCCATGTGAATTGAAGGTTACTTCTGACCTTGAGGGTGTGTCCAAGCAGCAGAAAACTGGGCATGTATATTTTTAATGAGGATAAAAGAGAATAAAATAGCAGTGTTTCTTTTATTTTTCACCTCTGACATAATCTTTGATATCGATGGCATGGCTGTTTCACTTTTTGTTTAAAATTATCTGGATGGTAATTTATTTAAAAACTCTTTTGGCTGATTAAACTTTAAATGAATAAACATTACTTAACACACAAGAGATTTATAATTAATTCTGCTAGTGAAAAAGAGCGTTTTCCAAGGTTTTGGCACAAGGTCCACATTAAAGAGAAAGGCATATTTTTTATTCTGTATGCATCTATTTATAGACAAGTCCTGTTTTTTCCGGGGTCTGTATCTGGCGGTATGAATAGCAAACAAGTGGTACAACCTCCACTGTTTCTAAACAACCACTGCCAGGTTGTTGCATGTGCGTAATTGCGCACGGTCATTGAGCTGATCCACTTTGAATAGCCTACGCATAAAGCATGATACAAAGTATCAAAACTCCTTGACAGGTGAATTGGTTGAATAAGGACTTGAGGACAACAAGACTGAGCAGAGGGGTGTGTCCATCCAAAAAGTTTTCCTGAATGGGCTACCTGTAGAGGCTCCGGGCGCTGCGCATAAATACTCCCCCTTTTGAGAGTGGCTTCAGTCCTGAGGGAGAGACAGAGAGACGGCACTTGTTTCAGGGACTCTGGTTTGTGTGGATTATGAACGGCTTTGGACACCAGCCTGCCTCCAACCACCAGACCAGCCCCATTCAGCACCACAGCGCCCAGGAGCTCCTGGACATGGCCGTCTACTGCGACAACTACGGCGTGTACCAGCAGAACCTTCACCACCACCCACAGAGGCCGCCGGCCCACTCCTCCAGCTACGGTCTGAGTGACTACACCTCCCCGTCCGCCAACCCCTACCTGTGGCTTAATGGACCGGCCATCAACTCCTCTCCGTACCTCCCCGGGAACAACAGCTCGTCCTACATGCAGCCCGGGTACGGCTCGAACCAGAGACAGTTCCTCCCGACTCCCACCGGGTTCGGTGGCGCCGACCTGGGCTGGCTGTCCATCTCCAGCCAACAGGAGCTCTTCAAGATGGTCAGGCCGCCTTACTCCTACTCTGCCCTGATAGCCATGGCCATCCAGAGCGCACAGGACAAAAAGCTGACTCTGAGTCAGATTTATCAGTATGTGGCTGACAACTTTCCTTTTTATAAGAAGAGCAAAGCTGGATGGCAGAACTCAATCCGGCACAACCTGTCTCTGAACGACTGCTTCAAGAAGGTAGCGAGAGATGAGGACGACCCAGGTGAGTCCGCAGCTTCATTTACCAAACAAACACTTTATACACATTTTGATAAACATTTTTTAATTATTATTATTTATAATGATAACTTGAAATTTGTTCTCCATAATGAGAGTGCGTTATTTTTGACTCCAGGAAAGGGAAACTACTGGACTCTGGACCCGAACTGTGAGAAGATGTTCGACAACGGGAACTTCAGGCGGAAGAGAAAAAGGAGATCGGATATAAACGGATCTCTCCCGGTCAAATCAGAGGACGCTCCGCATAAACTCTCCGACACCGCCAGCCTGCTGACGCCTTCCCCGTCCAGCCTGCACGGATCTCCGGCCTCCACGGAGCCAAAATCGTCGCCGCCTCTCTCTGCGGAGCACAGCCCCTGTTTCAGCAACTTCGTGTCGGGCGTCAACTCGTTGCTGGCGGGCAGCGACGGCTCCGGGGCCCCTGGGGGACTGTCCCAGAGCAGGGAGAGCATGTCTGGACTGGGATCCTACTCTCCCTCCTTAATCTCCCCCCTGAACTCTGACAACAGAATGAACTATTATACATCAGCGCAGAGCCTCTCCAACCACTTCAGCGTTAATAATCTACTATACAGCCGGGAGGGAACAGAAGTTTAGACTGTTTGCTACGTCTATGATATGGAGCTCCAAAAGTGCCATATTTGGATAAATAAATAATTACATTGTTTACAACATTTGTGTCAATAATTAAAACAAACATATCCACATATTTATTAAATATGGCAATATTTAGTGTTCATATTTTGACAGAATAACCCGGCTCTGTATGGCAATTTCTATAATTAAAATAAATGTCTATAAATTCATCAGTTTTGCATTGTACCAAATATACATTAACATTTACTTTACTAACCAAAAACAGGAGGGGAGGAAATCACAATTCTTTTATTTAATAACTGTGCATTGTGGAATTTAAGAAGCGCCAGATTTCACAATAATAAATTATGTATGAATTAAAAACAATTTACACAAATACATAGTTTCACTTTTTGTCAAGTGCTACACACTGTTTTACATCTAAATATTTTGGAAACCAGAGTTTGTGAAACAAAGTTGCGTAATATGGAAATCCCAAGGTGCCACATAAATAAATAAATACTATGGTCATAATAAAGTAAATAATTTGTTATGCTTGTATTTTAAGAAATCTGTTTTATTGAACAAAACATTTGAGCAAAACTGATTTTTTAAACTGTTCATTTTATTTGCCAGACTTGCCTATCAGTCGATGGGTGAGATAATTATTCTGAAGTAGACAACTATGTAGGTAATAGATAACACTGTTATTTGACAAACCACATTAATGGTTTATGTTAGTTTATGTTGTCCTACAGAGAAATCATGAGATAATTACTTACTGCAATATTTTTTTTTTCCACTTGGTGAATAAGGCCTCAAATTAATCATCAATCTCCCAATTGGTGATTGTATGAAAAAATACATTAACTTATTTCCAGTTTCATTTTAACAAAAAATTTTGAGCTTTATTACATTTTGGCACGTTTGGCACTGCTTGTCATAGAAGCCTTTATGTTTCTTATGTAAATATGTCTGGTTTGGATTACCTCATTGCAGCTAACTTGAATGGATTTTACTAGAATACCTTTTTACTCAAGTAAAACTACATGTACCCTAATTGTATGCAAGTTTGAACTTGCAGCATTTTTATTTTTATATAAATGAGGTTCTTCAACTCAGGCCTGACGGATGCTTATTTCATTTGTTTTATTTCTATTTTTCAAACGTTATTGTAGCTGCTCATTTTTGTCTCAAAAATTAAGACATCGTTGTACAGAAATTATTTTTGCACATAAGAAATAAGACAGGACATGTTTTTTTTTTTTGTTTTTTTATTTAAACTCACTTGGATGCTTCAATTTTATGGAATATCTAATAGAGAAATGGTTTTTAGCCATTTCTCTATTTTTTAACCAACCATACATTAATTTGTACACATTAGGTGGTCATTCTCACCTGCTGTTTCCATTTAAAATAGTATTCTGATAAAATGTAGGGAAATGCAATTATGTTACTCCAATATATACTATCAATCAACATTTTCCAGAGGCACATCTTTTATGAAATCCTATAATGCCTTTTTCTGTCCCACCTGAAAACCAAAAGCCCCTCTCTAGTCTGGGCACCGGTTTGGAAACTTTCTGATGGTTTCCTTGTTGGTGCCGCAGATTTAGGAGCTTGAACCTTTCTTGTGTTGGTTTTATAATTGGACAGTGAAATCATCAAAGAACAAAAGGTTACTTGACCTCCCTCCTTTTTTGGAGGAAATTTAAACTGAAAGTTAAATCGTGCGTTTCAAATATTTTTGCGACTTCCTGCTGAGATGTTTAAATCTTAGTCTCAACTTGACCCCAGAATAATACAAAAAGATCACGTCTTCAAACAGGTTTTAAGTCCACATATACAGCAGACTAAATGAACCAGCACACACAAGAGCTTGTCAGGAAACTCAGAGAAAAGTGGTTGGAATTAGGAAAGTGTGTAAGACAGACATTTTCCGCTTGTCACTTCCAATAACCCCAATAACATGCGATCAGACCTTTAAAGTTATTTCAGCGAAGTTCAATTTTTTGCCTGAGCTGGAGGCGCCTGCTAGCTTGTTTTGCCTGAAAATAATAATAAGAAAACACCCAAAGTATTGGCATTCACAATGCTTTTTCTCTACGAAATGCCTGTAATGTGGGTTTTGTTGTGCTATTGTTGGGATAGAAACTCCAAATTGGGCCACACAGAGGAAACATTCATGCGATCTAACACCCTCCTTTGGTTTTATTTCCAAACAACATCCAAACGCACGGAATCAAAGCATGTAAACAACGGGAAACACCTCCTAATTGGTTGACAATTGAATGCACTCAGGCACTCTTTACTCTGGAATAAAAGTAAAAAAATAATTGACAAGACTTTCGTGCTCCTGGTCAGGGTACAATGGAAGCTGGCAATTGAACAGATCCCCTCCTGGGCTCAAATAAAAATATTACAATCTGAAGATCTGGGAACAAATTATCTCGCCGCCCCACCAGGCCACATTTTGCTCTATTATCAGCGGAGCAAGGCCACGGATCAGACAAAGAGGATTTTTGTCATCCAGGAGCTGGTTCTCACAGTAACAAGTTTTCTGATGAAAACCTAATCATGTTCAGTGAATAGAGGCCTTTTAGGTCAGATTACCAGCAAGTCCTGGTCATTTAGTTGAATTATTCTGTCAGATGCCAACATGGAGGAAGAATAATTTAAAAGCAAAATTTCTTGCTGAGTGGGCTGCCTGTTAATAATATAAAAATCATTTCACTCTGGATTACCTTCCTTTATGCCTGCGTTCCAATGTAAGCAAACTACAAGTTACATAGGTATTCATTCTGTTCAAACAGGTCAACATTTTGTTGAAGTTCAACCACAAATCTCAGTGTATTTTATTGGGATTTGATGTGAAAGAGAGACAAAATAGTTCGCAATTTTGAAGTGTAGGAAAGATTAAACGTAAAGAAAACTCTTCACCTCTGTCTAACTAATTTTGGATGTTTTTTCTCTGATTGTTTGTAGATCTGTCCATGAGCCCATCAACTGTGACCAGCTTCCCTATCACCTCTAAAGAAAGGCATGTCATCTGAATGATGCTGCCACCACTGTCTTTCACAATAGACCTTGTTCTCTTCAGGGTGATGTGCTTTATTGGTTCTCCACCAGATTTTGCAATTAGGCCAAGAAGTTCACTTTGTTGTCATCTGACAAGAGCATCCTCTTTCACATGTCCTCTGTATCCCCTATGTGGTTGAGTCGAATTGCAAACAGACTTTTAGCATTTTTTTCTTTTTACCTCTGTTCATAGGCAAGATTTGTGGACTGCAAGTTGTTGTTGACAGATTCACCTGAGCTGTGGATCTCTGCACAGTTACCAGATGCCTCCATCATCCTTCAGTGATCAATTCTGTCTCTGGAACGGTGCTTACTAATTAGGAGACTTCTGAAGGCTTTTGTTTGTGAGTTACTTCAGAGATATCTAAGAAAGAAGGGATGAATACAAATGCATGCCAAATATTTGATTTTTATTTGTAAAACAGACTCTACTAGCCACGCATACCTCTCTTCAGTCTGTGCTGTTTTATGTTGGTCTTTTGTATAAAAATCCCAATAAAACACCTGGACATATGTGGTTATACACTTTATTTGTCCAGATAAAATGTCTAATTGAAGCCTGTCAAAATAGCATTTGAAGTAATTTAATTTAAAGTAACAGCTTCAGAGCTACAGAAACGCACGCATGCAGTATTTGACACCTTCCACTCCCTACTACACACCTACATTTCCAAGATTGATTCATTCCTTTCATTTCTCAGAAACGTAATGCTCCAGTGCCCCAGCTGTGCCTGAAGGGCACATTCACCTGGCCCACATGAATATCAGTCAGGCCACCATGTCTCAGCACCATGCCTGCTTCAGGGGCCCCTGGCTCCGGGGACTAAAGACCCAGACCCAGTAGAATGCCTCAGTATCATCAGGGTGGCCCCCAGGGTTCTTACCCACATGCCTTGTGGGCTAAACCCATAATGATGGGTTTTGTCCTTAAAGGGTTGCCTCTCCAGAGGTGTTGCTGGCTTATAATTGAAGAACTTGTTTGAGACCTGGATTATTTTACTCCTTCTTCCTTGATGGGACTAGAAACTCGTGCACAAGTTTTTAATCATTTCTGATTTCTCTATGTTCTTTGATTACAAGAAAACAGGCTGTGGAGGCTTGTAAAGTTGTCTTGCTCAGCTGTTTCAGTCTCTGTCCAATATCCGACCAGTTTCTGCTAAGATAAACCAGATTGAATGGAGAGTGTCTGTGAAGATCAAATCTTTTCAGGTCTTGCCACAGACTCTCAGGTTGGTAGCTGCACCAGTTTCATTTTATTTTCAGATGATTAATAAAACAGTCCACAGCCATAATCTCTAATCTGTCTGCTATGTTGCTTCTTCCTGATGCTTCTTGCTTTCTGATATTCTCTAACAAATCTCTGAGTCCTGAAACAAAATAGCTGGATTTGCAGTGTGCTTACCCAGACTTGAACTGTATTACGAAGTAGGTGGATGCAGAAAGCAGTTGGTTGAAGTGGACTTTACTTAAGGGTATCAGAATTAAGGGGATTAAACATAAATGCATGCCACACTTTTGGGACTATTGTCAAAAATGGTTGGAAGCCATGCATTTTATTTTCACTTTTGACACCAATATGATATTTTTGGTTTGGTCAGTCCCAATAAAATGCATTGAAGTGTATGGTGGTAATGTGACAAAATGAGAACAAGTTGGTTTTGCGATAATGCTCCTAAGTTTACAGGATGTTTGCAGCAAAATGTTTAACAAAAAAAAACTTGGCAGAAGAGCATTACTAAAATGTATCTTGTACCATCAAGCTGTCACAGAAATGCAATTTGTTCCCATTTTTGTATCTGTGTCAGTTTGACCTAATATGCTGTTTTAACACCAACAAGGTGATTTTCAGAAAGTTATTAATTGAAAACTTTTAGATCATACTTTGAGACTGCTTTTTCCTGTGCTGATTTAGCTCTATGATTATATTGTTTTATTTTTTTAAAACAAATATAACTACTCAGATGCTCTGCTGTTGAAGGGGGTTTATTTATGTGATTTTATTTTATTTTTTTATTAAGATCAGACATTTTGCTGCATGTAAAACATTCTGAAGCCACTTCTGCAGACCAGTGTTTGGTACAAGTTTGGGAGAATTTTGATAAAGATGTAAACCATTTGAAGATTTCAGATAAGATCCATAGCTATGTAATTCTCCACAGACCATATAACGCTGCCACACAGGTAAATCAGAGGTGGAAATGAAAAAGGACACTGTGCCTGACCTTGGTGCAGAACATGATCGCTTTGCCATGAAGACACTGATTAGAGTCTGGATCTACCCTGAAAGCTCCACATCTGTTTGTAGCATTCAGTGGGCATTACAGGGATCATTTCTTGTATTACAGCTCAATCTCTTGAGGAAGTTAAATATTAAACAGAACAATATGACGACAGCTTCTTAGGAAGCAGGTATGAGGGTGTCGGGACAGGGGGCATCTCTGCACGACACACTTAAAAAGGATTGAGGGTGCAAACGATAGCTGAGGAGAATGTCTATCGAGTGGCATGACCTGATTCAGTTTCATCCATCACCGTTTGCGGGGCCGTAAAAGGCCTGACGTATGGGCCGACAGCAGCATGAGAACCAGGCTCCGAACGAGCAGACATATGGATTATTTTATACAGAACAAACTATTCAGCTGTTCGGAGCACATGAAAAATGTGGGACAAATATCCCTGCACTGTTATTGAAATTTTCCTTTTTTTAAAAAAAAAAAATGTGCTCCACTCCTTCTGTTAAAAACAAGAGAAAATCCCATTCAAATTTAGATTTTTATTCAGCAGGCAATGGCTTCAGGAAAATACCTGCTTAGCAAAAGCATCTTCAGTCAGAGCAATCTAGCAATCTTCAGTCTAAAAGCTTATTACATTACATGACATCATAAAACATTTGAATTATCACAGGATTTTAAGTAAAATCTTATTTCTGCCAGGAAACTAAAAGTGGTTTATCACTTGATCTCTCAGCTCAACAGTGATCCAAAACAAATGGTTCAACCAACCAAAAATGGTTGACCAGACGTGAAAAAATAATTTTCCTCCATGACCATTTCAGTTCCAAAGTCCTAGAGAATCCATGTCAGGTAAGCTAAAGAGAGCAGCCAAGGCTCTGAATGATCTTTAGAAATTGTAGTTTGTTTTCTGAGATTATGCTCAATATTAACAAAAACAGAGCCAAAAACTTTACAGCCACGGATGTAGTGAAAAAAACCCCAACTTACATTAGGATTTGTTCCCTTGTCAAAAAATAAATGCTTGCATTTTTCTAACATTTTTAGTGTGGAATTATGCAGCTGCAACAAAAACTGAATTTATCTTAGGTGCGTAAGTGCATTTACTGAGGAGGCAAAAATTTACTTATTCAGTTTAGTATATATTAGCTTAAGATTTTTGCATTATTGCAACTACATAGTATTTGATTTTACGTGGATGCTTCATTGTTCTTGCCTTCAGCATTTCATTAAAAATAAAGGGTTTTTGTGAATTATTGAGGATCAGAGGAAGTAAAGCCACTTCAGAGCTGTCAGTGATGCCAGTTAAGGGAAGCCGCTGAAAGAGTCAAAGAGATACAAGGATTAACGGACTAGAACGATTCCCAGTAAATCCACAGCCGGGACCTGTCTTCACGTTGCTCTGTCTGGAAAACCTATCCCCCAAACAGTGTAACCTATCCCCCCTCTCTCTCTTTAGCTCCAATGTATTTGGACACAGTCTTTGTTCTCACATTAGGAAACTGCAGGAAGATCATCCGTTATCCGTGACCTTTGTCATAACAACCCATGGCAATGGTTTTACACACGGCTGAGAAGCAAGAAAGGAGCTTCCTGGTGTTTTTGACTAATCTGAAGGCTCTTGATTTGGTTTAGAAATTATTTTCCACCCAATTTCCATGAATTTTTCTAATAATGGTAGTCTTCAATATTCTCAGACATTGAGAATATTGAAGAGAGTTTCTCTTAAGCTGTTCAGTAAATCTCCAGCCATTCATCACCTTCATGGAATGTCAAACCATGACCTTATGAGAACAATATCCAGCATTCATGGAACATCAATTTCTAGGCGCAGTGCAGCAGAACAAATATCTGAGTATCTGCCAATGTGTAATCATTTTCCCCCTGCTCAGAGCTTCAGGTCCTTCAACAATACCTGCACACAGTGAATAATCTGGAGAGACATTATTTCACTATCATCTCTGTGTTTCTCCGGCTGACGCATTGCTGCGATACCACCCGGCTTGCAGCACCTGCATGCTGTCATTACTTGCTCATCACCAACAGGAAGGGGCGACAGATGACAGAGGAAGTAGCTACCCAGAGGGAATCTATTTTACCAGCACCAGCAGGACGAAAGGAAGGAGGTCATTTGGTACTCAGGGGGATCCTTGAGCTATCTTGTGGCATGAGTGCTGGTGGTTTTCAGAGGAGGAGATCTCTCAGTTTAGAAGCTGCATCAGAGGACATTTTGGTTGTTAAAAGATACAACCCACCTGGAGAAATTTGTTCTTCTGCCACTGTCTGGATATTGTCAAGATGACTTGCTAAAGGTCAAGCTAAGCATCGGAATGGTGGAGAAAGGGGATTTAAGTGACTTTAGTTGTTGGTGTCAGATATGCTTGTATTAGTAGTTTACAAATTGTTAATCTAAAATGATTTTTGCACAAAACAATCAGGTCTTAAGATCTGAAAAAAAAATATCCAATGAAAGCCAGTTCTGTTGACATTAAATGAGGATTGGATGAGTGATGTTAAAAGGGCAACAGTAGTAAAATAATCTCTCACACCAACCAATTGATGTAGAATACCATCCAGAGCCGGCCCAAGACATAGGCAAACCAACTAGTCCCGTAGGACCCCGCAGTCCTTCAGGGGCCCCATAAATGCTTGAATTACAGCATGACCATAGATCTAAAATTTTAAAATGTGTTTGGAAATTTTAGAACTATTAAATTTGATTTAACAGTTTAAGCATATGTATACCAAAAGATTTTAAATTGCCTAACATGTAAATTTATGATTACATTGGCAAGTTATTTTGCAAAAGTCCAAATAATTATCTACATAGTTTTATTGTTGTTACAATTTGATGTCATGGGTTTATTCTGATTGTTCACGAATACATCTCAGCAATTATTAGTGATTGCTTTTAAGCTCCGGCAATTACTCTGTGCCTCCTCAGCTAGATTCCACTAAATCTGTATTGAAGTGCTGTTAGTAGAGGTGATGAGGAAGACAGACCCCCAAACAGATTCTGCTTAAGGCCCCATGCAACCTACTGATTCTACTGTAAATTAATCAGTAGCAGATTCATGCTGCTATCATGTCAATATGGACTAGAATCTCTGAGATGTTTCTTGTACCTCGCTGAATATACGCTATGAAGAAATGAGGGAGATCTGAAGGAAAAAGTGACCCCAACCAGGCGGCAGTGATTCTCCCCATGGTCTGTAGGTAGACACTCTTACCCAAAACCAGCTGTCCCCTATGGCTCCTAATGAGACCTCCTGCCTCCTAGCTCTATTATGAGGGATGCATACCAATAGAGAGACAAGAGAGAGGAGACAGGCTAAGTCTCCCTGGCCCAAACCATTAAACACCCCCCCAACCCCCCCCCCACACACACACGCAGTCAAATAAAGGATCTGATCAACACTTAACCTAGACTTCACCATGTAAGTTCCTGATGATCCACAGCTGAAGGCTCTAAATGATAGCCTTTAAAGAATCTGACTTGACCCCCCTCTTCACATGCTCCTATTGTACTTGCCATTAATCCCCCTCCTGCACTTCAAGGCCCTGGCTCACCTCTGAAGCAGCTACTATCAGAGTTTAAAGAGGGGCTGGTTGTAAAACTGCTTTAATCTTTAAGATGTATCACTTTGATAAGATCCTCACCCTCTTTAAGAATCTAACAAAGTTAAATGGTTTGTGCTTTCAACATTATATTACGCTCATTAAAGCTTCTGTTTCTTTGCAGCATACAAAATGTTCATAAGACCTGAGAGCCACAGACAGAAAAACAGAAATGAGACGGCTACTGGCTGAAACATCAGCTCAGAGCAAGTGTGATGTGTTGGATCTGGTCCTGGAGTCTCTGAACCCCAAACAGCTACTGTGTCGACCACAAACAGGCAACATGCAACGTGGAAGGAAACCACATAACCTTCTCTTTGTAACTTATGCCATGTTTTTCTTATTAAAAATCAGGATTTTTTTTTTCTTTTTTCGGTCACTCTTGTTGATCGAGTAACTCGCCAAAAAAGTAAGTTCCCTTTTTTTCTGAGCTGACATTTTTGCATTATGACAGAACTCAGGATGTACATATGTTTGTCTGTGCGTCCACAGAATGCTGAGGCTGATAGCACAGCTGAGAGCCAACATCTTCTGCTAAAGTGTGTTGACATGTTCCCACTTGACAAGGAAGCCTCTTTTTATTATTCAGCATGAAAGTGAGTTTGCACAAGCTTGCAATAACGTGAGCACGAAGAGCAGTATCAAGGGTGAGGTTGTGTTCCTGGCACGTTCTGATTGTTTTGAGTGTTTTTGTCGCTGCAACAACTTGTTTCTGTTCCAGTGGCGTCCAGTTCCAGTCCCTGCAAGCCGATGTACTGAAATTCTCATATTTGTCTGCCCCACATTAGAATCCCATCAGTACCCAACTTTGCAACTTGACACATTCAGCCAGAAAAGTTTTGTTTTCCTGGCAACTGCTAAAAATCAGACATGTTCATTCAGATCTGAGACGAGTTCATCTTTCCAGAAAATGTTTCTCCCTTAATCTAGAGTTCAGTGGTGACTTTTCTTTACCACTACATGCAGTGCTTTGTATTCTACAGTGATGTAAGGCTTGGATGCAGCTGACCTTGCAATGGCAAACACTTATCTTAACACTTTCCTTTTGAATTGTTGGTAAAAGTTAAACAGTTGATGAGTCAGAAAATGTTCCTTTTTTTCTCTTTATAACTCTGTTATAGAACTAGTGTTAGTATCCTTGCTATATCTGTCTTGTTTAATGTTTCATTTCCTATAATCCTTAGGAAACGGACTTGAGTTATTGATAGTGAATAACTGAGTTAGTAAGAAATTAATGTTACATTTGTAAAATATGTGTATGCCTCCATCTTTAAATGTGTGATGAAATCATGCATTAGAAAAGGTATTTTCATCCTTCATAGAGATTTCTTGAACCATTGATGATCAAGAGACTGATTTTATTTATATTAATATAACTTCATGTAGTTTCTAGCATGTCCAGGCTAAGCTGTTTAGATAAAGTTTAAAAAAAAAAAAACATTTCAGTTTAAATAAATATTTGAGGTATTGAGCCCTTTCCTAAATTTCACCATAGAAAAAACTTTATATTTTCTAAAATATCCATCATAATGTTTACAGAGCCTTTAACGTCACTTTAAAAGTGAAGCAAGTTTGTGGTTTTTGTGATGTTTGCTCATTTTTTCCCCTCATTTCAATTTTTATGTGACTAAATAGTGGATTAACATATTTGTTTAGACAAGCAGTCTTGCATTACATCCCCCAAAAAACCTGGATAAACCTTGTTAATAAACTTTGATTAACTTGGGCACTCCCTAAAACTAATGGACTGTTATAACAGGTGTTGGAAGACACACTTTTTTATTTACTTCTAACTGCCAGGGACCGGCCGCGGACAAGGACATCAAGATTGATGACATGCTGTCTTCATTAGGAGGGTCAGGGCACGGCCAGATAGCTTTGTGCTACTGTCAGTGCCCCGCCCTTTATAAATTGTGTAATTATCCCTTTCATTACAGTTCGCTTTCAGGCCACCTGATAGAATTCAAAGAGAGGTGTCACTGTCTCTTATCATTATGCTAATGGGAGCTTGTGAGCAGCAGTTAAATTACAATGACAGTGGAAGGGAGGTGGGGGCTAAACAGTGGCTATGAAGGTAGTCTGCCAGTCTAGAGGATGATCCCAGTCAGGAACCAGTGTGTCTGCAGGGTGATGGGCCATGACATGTCCCACAGCAGATTCTGATCAGCAAGGCAGAGTCTCCACGGGACGAGACCTGGGGGGCACCCTTCTTGACCTCAATCTGCATGCCACAGCTCAGACGCCTCCTCATGGGGTTGTTTGAATATGACTTCACATTAATGACCTTCACAAATGCTGTGATGTTTGAATGGATGTGGGTTTAGGATTTGTGGTGAGCAGCATCAAACGTGAACCCGCTGCACCCAATAATAGTGGTACCTGTGTGGACGCATACACTCACTGAGTTCACGGCTCAGAGCTGCTTGATGTCTGAGAATAATTTGTACAGGAAGCACACTTTCCACCCTCTGTGCTTTTCCAAAGCTTTCTGATCTTTTGAACTTTGTCTCATTTTGACCTGTGACAGCCACAATTTTTAGTGTATTTTCCTGAAATACACTGATACACTGTTTGTGTGACAGACAAGCACAAAGTAGAGCTAAAGTGTTAGACACCATGATTGTTAAGTATAATGGTTTTCACTTTTTGTTTATATTTTGGTTGTGTGACTTAATTTCAAGACTTACTACAGATTCTCAGTTGGATTTGAGTATGAGCTTTGACTGGGCCGTGAACGTTCTTATATATAAACCATGCCAATGTACCATGCCTATCTGGCCCCCAAAAATATCCTTCATGTCCTTGCTGTGTCTGCTGAATGGTAACATGCAAATGGAGCTTGCTACAGGCTACTCTTCCATGAAGAAGAAGATGATTTGTGAAGTGCATTTTTGTCCTTCGAATGTACCATCCTCAAGGGATAGTTTTCCTCAGTAATAAAAAGGACAATAATTAGATTTATTAGCGAGCTGGCTGAAAATAATGTGGGGAAATCATGAAAGAAAACCCTGAGACTCAGACAGAGGTTTATCTTCTGTCCAGACAACAACCCAAACCATGCAGGTAGAACTGCAATAGATTTGTAATTATCAACTGGGCCGGTCTAAGTTCTGATCTAAATGAATGTGAGGCAAGACATAAAAATTCATGCTTAATTGCTTTCCATTCCTGATTTTAACATCTGGAAAAAGCAAAAATTTAAAATCCCTTAATGAGCTTTGCTGCTAGAGAATATACAAAAAAACACAAAAAAACTCATTGTTGTTGTTGCAGATAAAGGTTGTTCTACAAAGCATTAACTTCAGGGGACAGAGGAACAAATTTTAGCTTGTTATTTGGAAAAACAGTTCTTTTTTGTTAACTTCAGAATAAACTAGAATTTTGTGTTGGTCTATCACATAGATCCCAATAAAATACATTGAAGTTTGTAGCTCTTACAAAAAAAAAAATCATAAGAATATGAATATATGTGCAAGACACTATCCACATTTCTGAGAATTTAATATTCATAGAAATAAATGTCCTGGAAAGCAAAAACACAGTGATGGTACATGTGGAACAATGTCTGACTTTACACTGATCCGACAATTAGATCAGGTAATCCAGGCAATAAATATAATGAGGATGAAGCGCAGAGTTGTGCTGTTTTTTAATGGTGTGCAATGGTACGAGCGCTGACAGCATAATGGCTCCAACTTCATCAACTTTTTTCATTACATGGCAGCGTATTCCTCATCCAATCACTATATTTAACCGCTGTAATCATCTCGGACCCATATTACTGCATAGCCTTTAATGAAGAGCACAGTCATTAGGCATTTAGGTTTAATGAAGAGAACCACCTGCTGAAGTGCATGAACAGACCTCAGAGACAAGTAGCCATTTTAAAGAGATCCACGGATGAATCATGCTACTCATGGTCATAATTAATGCTATAAACGCATGTTTTTGACAGCAGCGTAGCAGGGGCCTTCTAGTGGATTATTTCATAACTCCAATATCAGATACTAATAAAAACTACTCCAATGCAGAGAATAAAAGTTAAATACACAAAAGAAAACATGCACTGTTGTAACAGAATGACGATCACTTGGCTCTGATCGCGTGTAAAGTTGAGAGAGAAACCGCAAATGTTTAGCCAGTGAAAAATATTTTTACATCACATTAAAACTGCTTTGTGTTTGTCTGTGGTGTAAAATCTCAGTAAAATGCATTAAATATTTTACATGATTACAATGTATAAGCATTTATCTAAGATTTGTCAACAGAGCCAAATCAATTTCTGATTGTTCATTTAGAATAAGTAATCTCAATACAATCCTAGCACAAGCTTAGCATATTTTTAAACATATTTTTCATGTTTACCTGAGAAAGAAATCTAAATCTTTGGATGCACCAAAGTTGCTGTAATTTTTCCTTTCAACAGGTAGAGGGGTAAAAGCACCTGCATGTCAGACGCATATTTACAGTAAACAGGTCTGAAGATCAACATGTGGGAAACATAAAGGGTCATCTAAACTTGTCCTCCTCCTGGCTGCTGGAAATCAGGCTCTAGGAAACATTTCTATCTGGTTTTATTATGCTCTTATTGAAACTGCCTAAAAATGAGGAGACAGAAATGAGATTTGTCCTGTACATACACGAGGGCAATGACGGTAAAAGAAAAAGTCAGAATTCCCTGTTGGGGAACTACAGCAAAAAGGAGCTTCTTGTCACCATAACAACCATCGATTTTAGGCCTCTGATTCACATCCCCAGGACGAGTCCAATAATTTCAGACAATTCTGGGATTTTAGTTTAGTTACTTTTTTTATACTTTGTTTACTTTTGGTTGCATGGTGGTGTAATTGGTAGCACTGTTACCTTTTGGCAAGAAGGTCCTGGGTTTGAATCCCAGCTTTTCTGGATGCTTCTTGCACTCTACCTTTGCTAACAACCATAACTCCAGCTTTCTCCCATCGTGACTTTTAGGTTAATTGGTCTCTATAAAATATCTTTATCTGTGTGTGAATACTTGTCTTGTGTGTTTTTTTTTAATCTGCTTTCTGTTGCTGATTAATAAATAAACTAATAGATTCAGCTCCATATTTAATTACCTTTACCTGCGAATCTGATTTTTTTTCCTTGACTGCTAACTTAGCCATGTCCTTCCAAACAATTCGCCTGGTGTCAGTTGGAGGGTGGGTGTACAGTTTTTAAAACTTTTAATGTAAACAAATAAAGTAGCTGAAAAAACACAAAATTAAAACCCCATTTTACCCTCTTCTGTTTGATTTGACCTTCCAAGACCCCAAGTATCTGGATATGTATTTCGATCCGTTTTAATTCATATTTTGCATCATGAAAACAGAAAATCTAATAACATGTTTTTTTTTTTATTATTTCCATTATTGGTGAGAAAATCTTTCTGCTTGATATTAGCATCATACATTTCCTCCATGCGCATGTTTGTTTTGTGTTGCTGTCTGTCCACTCCTCTCATAGCTGGGGCCTTGGTTCCCCGCTCACACGCTCTGGCTTTGTCGTATATTATGATGACCTCTTTGAGGCCGCGCCAGCACTTCAACATTTTGAGCTGATTATTTTGACGGCTGATGGCAAGTAGAACCCTCTTCTCAGTGGGCTGTGTTTAAGCACAGTGAAGAAGCATTCCTTTGTTAAGTGTTTTTGTCGCACTTATAGGATTAGAGAAGTTCCAAACAGCACAAGAAATAGTGCTTGGAATCGCCTGTTGAATCAGTCTGCTGCTCAAAAAAACTTAAATATAAAATCCTCCCAGAGACGGTGATTGGGCTCCAATCCAGGAGCTGCAAGGGGTTCACTGTATGGTGTTGTATGTTTCACCCGTCTGATATTATATCCTTTGACAGATCCTACATTTATGTTGTCATATTTTAAAGATTTTGTCAAGGCGAATTTAGTTCCTTCACCTGTATCTTACATCTAAATCTTCACATGCAGCCATGTCTGAGTTTGAGGATTCATGTTGATATAAATCAGTGGAGATGTTTCTAGCTCGATAGTTCCCATAGATCTCAGATTTTACTGTGCTGCTTCGTGGCGTGGCACGGAGAGGACAGGGAACGACGACCTCTGCTGGGCTGGTCCAATGAACTTCCAGTACAAAAACTGCCACATAAAACAGTACAACATGACACAGTGGGAGAACTAGACGATTAGCTTGTGTTTGTAGCTCCAGAAAACAACAAAGGCATTTCAGATTATTGTCAATCTCTCTTAATTAAGAAGCCACTCTTTTCTGCAGCTTTCTGTCATGCTGGTCACTGCAAAAAGTGAGTCTGCTACATTTATCATAAAGGGATTTAAAGACGTACTAATAATTAATCCAGTGATGATTATGTGAAAAACGAAACATGCTCAATCCTTGTTTTATTCTCTGTAGATTAAAGATGTCCTACACATGTTTACACCAGAGAGGAGAGATTCTCCATTAAGGACTATTTGAGGTTGGAACCACTTGTTGTTCATCACAGAGTGACTAGGAGTTATACTGAAGTACCTTCTATCTGCATCGTATGATTTTTGGTTTGGGATGTTGTGATGATGGCATTGGTTTTAGCTTGGTAACTTCTTTTTTCATGTTACTTCTGTTGAAATTTGTATTTATTTAATACATATTTTACATCTTCCTGGAACTTTGCTTAATTTAATCTAATTCAATCTCTGCTAATGGAGAATATTTTCTGAAAAATTCTGAGCCTTTTACTTATTCCTGTCTATCTCTTCACATTTAATATTCATTAAAGACGTTTTTGGTCCTCCATCAAGGCATCTTAACCAGAGGTGCCAACAAATGTGGCCGGCTATGTAGATGTATCTCTTTCCTCCTTTCTTCTTTTGTGATTTGAGTGCACAACTTCTTCCAATAGTGGATTTTGATGAATAGATCACCTGAAAGATCCCGTGTGAGACATTTCAAAGTGTCCGTCATGCTCTCCAGTTTCAGCCCTCGGTGACTGAGAGGAGATGAACATCACTCAAGGATCCCCAAGGGGAAGAAATTCCTCCAAGACTTAGTGCTTTTTCTTGCTTTTCCTCACAAATGAGTTCCCAAGCGATTTCCATTAAGAAAACGTCTATTCGCAAGTTTGACAAAACCTATGAGGCATGGATATGTCAGACAAACCTCTGAAGATATAATCCATAGTCAGAAAATCTGAGTTCCTGATCTTTGTTGGGAACTACATGATTTTTCTCGCTTAGTTTGAGTTCTAGGTGTATTTTAAAATTCAGATAAACATCGAGTCGGATTGCTCTCATCTCAATCTAAGTAAATTTAGTTCAAAAGGGGTCTGCATGTGCAAGCTGCCTTACAAATCTGAGTTACACCAGTTCTGTCAGGATGAATGCAACAAATTTCCAGTAAACTAATGTGAGAAACCCTACCATAAATATTTCTAATTTATGGTAGGGTCAAAATAATACAAAAGCCACAGCACAACAACAAAAACCCACAACTGAAGTTACCCTAAAACAAAAGCTATGATAAACTTAGCATAATTATTGTTCTGGATTTTGTTGATGTGTTATGTATTTTGCATTTTATTCTGGTCCACCATAGTAACAGATTTAAAACAGAACAATTTCGGTCTGATTTCAAGTCAGCAGATGGAATAAACAACTACATTTTTTAAAATTCTGTTTATGTTATTTATTTTAGCAACACTTTTTTTTCCCTTTTGTTACATAAAAAAATGAATGAGAATCTGCAGTGGTTAAAACCTGACTGACCTGTCAAGAATTATATGATGTCTGCCTTTTCCAGTCAGTTTGAGTTGAGCGTAAGTGTATTTTAAAATGTAGATGAACACTGGGTCAGACTGTCCAGTCTGGGTTTAAATCGCATGAGGAGAAATGACTGACAAGTCTTAAATGTTTACATGTGGCCCCTATTCTTCTGCTTTAACCTGATGGACAGGTCGGTAGTACAGAGTTTCCCACTCCTCACCTTCTGAGAGGTTGTGTTACTGCGGCCATACATCTTCCTGCCACCAGTGCACTCACTGAAACGGCTCGGCTCAACTCTGTCTCGGTATGATGACATATTTGCAATCACATCAGGGTGACAGGCTAAAACTTTATCTCCTTCTCGTCACTGTCCCTTTTCACATTCAGCAGATAAAACTAGATGTCTTCTCTCGAACTGTAGTCTGGATTTAAAGGACATTTATCTCATTGCCGTCCTTAGAGAACTTGGCAGATGATGTTATTGGTGGCTGAGACTTGGACACTGATACTCGCTTGACCTTTTCCTGGGAGTCCCCTTCAATGCGACTTCCCTCGCTCCTCCTGGGGGTAATGGAGGGAGGAAGAATGTGGAAGGAGGAAGTGGGATTCCTCCAGGCACATCGCTGGATGGAGAGGCTGAGAGATGGACAGATGACAATAGCAGGGGAGGCCAGAGCCAGAGTGTCGCCTCAGGGAGCCTTGCACCCTACTACGTGTTGGCTCCGGCTGCGGCGCTAAGTGCACCAAGGGGACGCCTTCACAGCGGATTTGGCAAGGTGATCCCTTTCACCCACACCTCCCCCATCCATCTCCTGCCAGCCTCTTCCTCTCTTCGTTGACACCCAGACGGGAGGTGATGAGTTGACGCAGAGGGGTGAAGAAAAGTGTGGGAGTGTTATCTCCATTGCTTCACCCTTAATTTGTCGTTTTATAGAACAGTTTTAGTCATTTCTTAACAACTCAACAAGTGGTTTTGCTTAACTGGATGAAAAGAAAAATCTTGACTAGAGGTAAACTAATTTGCAGACTGGGGAGGATATGCAGTTTTTTCTTTTTTTTCAAAAGCAGATCAGAATAAGATAGAAAATAGAAAATGTTTCAAATAAGACATTTTCTATTTGATGTCTTCAAAAGTCCAATACAACATAAAAGTCAATAAAACAAAGAGCATATAAGGGATGTGCTTGAATCCTGTTAGAACATTGGTCTCTGCAGGACAGCCTTGATATGCAGTTCAAAAACAGAATAAGGTTAGAAAAGCTGCTACAATATTTTTACATTGTGCAGGGCACCATCTGGGAGCTGCATGGCTTCATGATTTGTTTTTAAGGAAACAGATGAACATAAAAACATGATTTCCCTCTTTCAGATTTCTTCTGTTTTGTGGGTTTTTTTTTCACACTTAAACTTTTCAGATTATCAAACCAGTTTTAACTCGAATCAAGAACATTACAAATTTGTCCTGTCAGTGCAGCCAGGATAAAAAGATAAATAAATGTTTAGATTTTCACTGACAAAATAGAATACATTAAATATTTGTGTTTCATTAACCATGTTTCTTTGTTGAATTTAATAGTAATGAGGACTAAAAGTAATCAAATGCATTATATTTGTTAAGCCTGGTTAAATTCAGCAAGCCGTGCCCCATTACTGTTGAGAAAAGTCTGATTTCTTTTTTAAGGTTGGAATACAATAAAAGAAATAAAACAAACTGTATGCACTTCTTTTATTGAGACAAACATGTTAGATCCTTTTTGTATCAGATCTAAAACAATTTACAGATCCCTTTTCAAAAAACTTTGTTTTGCTAAAATATTGCACTTCTTAGATTAAGTTTGCAAAAAAAAAATTAAAATCACAACTAAAATTTGTTTTGTGTAACAATTGCATGTTGCCTCTTGCAGCAAAAAGTTAAGTTTATTTCTGAGAGGCTTGAATTGAACAAGTTTAACTTATTCTTCTTTTGCCCTCTGATTGCTCACACAGGACATTTTCTGAATTATTTTTATTAAATGGAAATAAAAATAACATGTATAAAAAGGCAAAACTTGAACTGTAATTATCATGCTTTTAAAGCAGAGGTCATGGCCGTGGTTACTTAGTTGCACAGACTGACAAATTGTTTCACATACATGTAAACAGGCCTAAAGCATCGCTGATTTGTCTGACATACAGACAGCCTGTCTCCACGTCTGTGCCAAACGAGACGCAGCGCTGCATCCTGCAGAGAGGCTGCATTGTTTCTTATGCAGGAGACAATATCAGGTTCTGCTCTAATCAAAGAGTTTTTTTTGAAGAGACAGACAAAAAAATCCTTTTTCTTTTCTTCACGAATACAGTAAAACCACAGCAATAAATCAAAGGTGGAAAACTTACTGATGAATGGAGTCGGATTGTGGCTGTATTGAATTGCAACAACATTCCTGAACCTGAACATCAGCGAGCGAGCTGCTGTGGGCATCTGCAGTATCTGATGTCGTGGATTTGAATCTCGTCTCTCACTCTTATTATCCGAGGTGTTGATGTGGAGCTGAATGTCTTGACAGATGAAGTTATACAACAGGAAAGCAGTGTGTTACGACATCAACACTGTAAATTCGAGGCAGGTGTGACAGTGATGGACAGCCTTATGACAGAGCTTTGCAAATCCTTTAATCCGTTCGTGATGCTCAGTAGGGGGCACTTGAAGCCCGTTATTGGGCAGCTTCTCCCCATCTGGCTTCTGTAAAAGACATTCATTGCCATAAGATGCTTGAAATGCTTCACAGAAGCCTGAACTTTGTAACCTAAAAATCTGGTGTTTTGTTTCCTCCTTTAGGTTTAGTTTTATTCAACTTTTGGCAGACTTTGGTGAACCCAAATCTGCTTTATTAAAATTGGCTAAATGTAGCAACTTCTTCAGAGTGTCACACAAATTGTGCTCTTTTTGCTGATAATGAACTTAATTTCTTCTGTTGTTCAATTGAAAATAATTTCCAGACAGTATTACTATATTTTTATAAGACTTATTCATACCACTCACAGGTATGAAAGCAAAACCTTTTTTTTTTTTTTTACATCTTTGATCTGATGATTAAAACATACTTCATTCAATTAAAATATTGCATGTTTAATTTGTTAACGAGCAGGCAAGGGAAAAAAAAAAACTTTTTCTTAGTGATTTTTTTTTTTTTAACCATGTATTTTTTTTTTGTACAAAAAGTTTATATACCCCCACTCTGGATGATACACTCTTTGCCAGACAGTACATTTATGCCTTGGCTGAATCAAATTCATGCCAGTTTTCAGATTTTTTCTTATTTTCGCTTCTACATCATAACTATGCACTATTTTGTGCTAGAATGTTGGATAAGGTATTAATCTAGACCATTAATGTGAATACTTTAATGGTTTAGATGCGAGACTAGTAAGCTTAGTCTCCCTCAATGGATTTTATATGCTTCCACATTTTTAGATCTCTTCTTGACTAAAAATAGTTTGTATCTAATACAAGCTCACTGTATTTTTCACTGATCTTTCTGATTGACTGTGATGGATGTTAACAGCTTTTTTTTCTGCGTTCAGGTCAAAAGGCACCAGTTTAGTTGAACTATGTGTTGTGTCAGTCGGTTAACTGTATCCCTACCCCTGTTTGCTGCACCCAGTGACATACATCCCACCTGTCAATCAGGACTGCATTCATCAAAAGTGTTGTCAGGCTGCATGGGGCAGAGAAAGTGCTCGGTCCGCTTTGCATCCATCAGCCTGGCTGTAAAGTGTCACATGGCATCAAATTTTTCTTAAACCGCTTACAGAATGGCCTTTTAAATTCTGCACATGATAATCAGAGCCGGACACGTCTTTGTCTTTTTCTCTGGGTCTCTCAGTCCCAACCAAGTAAAGTGGAGAATTGGCTGCAGGTGATTTTAAGTAGATCTTATCTCCTGTTAACAGAGGCATGACACCATAATGGAGCAGCGGGGTGCAATTACCTTTTAGTCCTCCACCTCCTCCTCCTTGTTCTACTTCTCTTTCTGCCTCTGCCCTCACCTCAGCCCTGCCTGACAAATTTAGATTAATGGTGGAGATAACTAAGGAACCTGCCTACCTTTGCATTTCAGTCATTGGACTCAGTGTGAGACCACAGCGATACAGACGCATGCAAGCAAACAGAAAAATTCTAATTAGATTATATGGACAGCTTACAAACCCAAGTGCAAATATCAGGCCTATGTGAAGTACTTTGTTTCACATAAAAATATTTTTATATTATGACTAATATTATTGGTGGTAGTAATTTATTTTCTCTTTGATATTTTAGCCACTTTCTTTTTCTGAAATAATAATAGTTTTACATTTTCTTTATTTTGAATTTCTTTATTTTTCTCTTTTTAATTCTGTTTTTTCTCTTTTTTGCCATGATAATGTCATTTCTGTATTTTGCCATTTTTGTATACAACAAATAATTTTCCTGTAATCTGCTCCTTAATTAGTTCCTTCGTTTGCCCTTTCTTTTTATTTTTCCAAGCCTCATAATTAGTTTGTCGTAAATATCTTGTCTTATAAAATACTATGAAAATGAGAGAAAATTTGCTTTTGTAAACATTTTCTCTAAGAAGGAGCAGTTCAAATATATTGAATTACCAATTTAATGAATTGGTCATATGAAACATAGAAATGCAAGCCCAGGTATTTTTACAAAGTGGCTTTCCTTAAAAAAAAAAGTATTTGTAACACTATTAGCGTTTCCATATTAGCGTTATTATTTCCGAGAATGTCTATATGTATGTTTTAAACTCACCTTTCATTATTATACTTATTCATACCACTCACAGGTATGAAATCAGCTCCCAGAGGTGAACTGGACCGCAGTCCTCCATCAGCCCTGCAGCTGGAGGTGTCAGTTTCACAGGCTTCTGTGATGCTGGGCCTGGAAGGATAAGGTTTCACAGGTACAAAAGTTTCTACTTTAATCCTATCATGCAGAGTGAATGGTCAGGGCTTAGGGCTCCTGCTTTAATCCATTGGTTTATTCTTCATCCTGGTGATCTCTAAGGTGGAGAGTTTGCAGGGAGGAAGAGATTACTGACCCGTCGCTGATTTTATTCAATCAATGTTTGCACAGTAAACAAGAGGTCTGCACTGCGGTGCTCCCAGACGAAGACAGAAATCTCCTCTAGAAGCTGTCGGTAGTATTCAGAACAGAAATTTTAATGTTAAGCTAAATTATGTCTACTATTGCTCTTTAGTATTCATTAATTGAAATTATAAAATGATTGATAACTTGATTTATGTCAGTAGTTCAATTCAGAAAGTGAAACTCATATAGAGTCACACAGAGAGTAACATACTAAGTGCTTTTCTTATGTGTTTGAATAACGTTATTCAAATATTACAGCTAAGGAAAACACAAAATTTAATTTCTCTGAAAACTATAATATTCCATGAATCCATTTAATGCAACAATGATGTGTTGTGGCCATATTATAACTCTCTCAGTGATGGAGCAGACTGTCTGACTTCAGACAGTCTGTGACTCCTTCCACAACAAAGACAATCCTTAAAAGAAGGTGACTGATCAGAGTGATGTGTACAAGCATAATAATGATAATAATAAGGAAAAGTGTGATAGAAGAAAAGTGATATGCTTCTTAACTGCTTTGTTGCAATAATTCATGTGAAAGAAGCCACAACTAAATGTGCGGTTTTGATTTAATTTTATTTTACTGAACATGCTTTTCATGTTTGAAACCCGTCACTGTGTGTAATGAGCCCATAGAGATTATTTTCTACTTTTGATCTTCTCACTGATGCTTTTGGTGAAACATATTTTAATATCTGACAAAGAAAAACCTGTGTGTAAGTAAAAAAGAAAAGCAATAATTGAATGATCATTTTACTTATTAAGAGATTTCAAGTCAGTTCAATCAATCTGGCACAATGTAAGTAAAATACTTGTTTTCTAGAGAGCTGAACTCATTTTCACTAGCCACACCAAGGCCTAAAGAGGAAAAACAATTTGACAACATGTATGGGGGTAAAAATACAATGCGTTATGCCCTGATCTAAAGAAATTTAACTGAAAAATAATTTATTGATATTGAGCTGTGTGTAAAAGGTTTTTCGACTCCAGCAAACCATAGTAGGAGCA
Organism: Girardinus metallicus; assembly: GCA_903067095.1. NCBI lineage: Eukaryota > Metazoa > Chordata > Actinopteri > Cyprinodontiformes > Poeciliidae > Girardinus > Girardinus metallicus. The sequence goes on from CAEGAE010059882.1 coordinate 55,578, forward strand.
ATTGTCCACAAATGGAAAAAACACTCATGGTCAACTTTTCCATGAGTGGTCAGTCAAATAAATTACTCCAGGAGCGCAGGTAACAAAAAACCCTGAAGGAAAACATCTGCCGATCAGTTTGTTACCTTCACTACCTCCATTAATAAATTGTAGTTTGATGCAGGTCACATTTATGGAGGATAAAAATATTCATAAAAATATCTAACACTTAAAACACCTTAAAAAACATGGTTGATGTTGCCCTCTATGAACAGGCCCTGAATGTCTTTGATTTATTGTAGAAAGCAGACGTTCCCAGAAATTTAATACATATTCACTCTGACAACAACAAAGCAAATTGCTTCATCCCTCTGCAGGTTCCTTGAAGTGTGAAACTTGAAGGAAGAGTAGCTCTTTTGAAGGCAGGTAGAAGGCGTTGCAGGGCTGAGAGGTGCTGGAAAGGGCATGTCCAAACAGACTTTAGTCCCTGAGTGATGGGCCACGGGAAAAGGTAACGGGACACCTTGGCCTTGCTCTGATGTCAACACAGTCATGTGAATCCCAGCTGTGAGCGCAGAAGAAGGTCCAGGAGATAATAGCAGGATCTGTTTGAGCTTTCACAGAATCAACAGGCTTTGTTGCTGTCACTGCAATTTGTTAGCAGAGAATGTTTGTTTCTACCTTTGAAATGAAATAAGATGTGAAGTTTCACTTTATCTCCTATCGCAGACGTTTTAAGCTGGAAAGGTAAAGATCCACTGTAGGACAGAAATGTCTTTTCAAAGGTCCAATTTGATTAGAATAGATAGGTTTGCTGTAGTTTCCTACAGTTTGATTTCATAAGGATGTTCCAGAAGCCTGATATCAGCTTTAATAAACGAGGTCTGATCGTTGTCCTGCTGGAAAACCCAAATGCATCCAAGTTCTAGCCAAGACATAAAAAAAAATGGACATAAAAAAAATGGTCCTCTGCCTATATTCTTCCACTCATTTTGTGCTTAACTCTAACAGTCCCACAGCATAATGCCACCACCTCCATGCTTGGTAGTCGGCACGACATTCAAAAGTTTATAGGGCTCACCTTGACTACTCCAAACATTCTTCTTGTCATTGGCAGGTTTGAGTCTTGGTGGTTCCTGGACTGATCTTCTCCCAAAACAATATGTTTTTATGTAATTAATTAATCAAAAATAACTTGTTAAAGTCCCATCCTGCAGTGTGTATATATATATATATATATATAATATTTTTTATTCACCCTTCTGTGTTTGTGTTGCATTCAGGTGTGAACCTGTTGGTCGGGACTGAAAATGGTTTAATGCTGCTTGACCGAAGTGGGCAGGGCAAAGTCTATAACCTGATTACGAGACGACGGTTTTTACAGATGGATGTGCTGGAGGGTCTGAATGTGTTAGTCACCATATCTGGTAAATATTATGTGTTTATAATTTCTGTGTTTCTCTGATCACTTCTTTTCAGAAATTTACATAAGGTGTTTTTTTCTTTTTTATTTTCTCCTCTCCCTCAGGGAAAAAGAATAAGCTGCGCGTTTACTATTTGTCCTGGCTGAGGAACAGAATATTACACAATGACCCAGAAGTCGAGAAGAAACAGGGTTGGATCACTGTTGGGGAGCTGGAGGGCTGTGTGCATTATAAAGTTGGTGAGATGCTGTTTTTATTATTACAAATGGCTAGATATTTTTCACTCATTCATTCAACCTAAGCTATTACGAACGAGTTCATATTTACAATTTGATCTGATTTTTAATCTTTAGTAATGCGTTATTTCTTTAAATATTACAGAATGTGAAACTGGCACTGTTTTAAAAAATGTGTGTGTGTTTTTTTTTTCTTGTTTCCAGTAAAGTATGAGAGAATCAAGTTCCTGGTGATTGCACTTAAGAACTCAGTGGAAATCTACGCTTGGGCACCAAAACCTTACCACAAGTTTATGGCCTTTAAGGTACAGCATGAACATGTTCTCATTATAAATACTAGGGTGATACCAACACATCAAGCACACAAGCTTAAAGAGATGGGTCAGGAATTTTTAAAGTGAAGTTTTGTTAATAAGTTAAAGTTGTAAAGAGAGCAAATATTTTCCCTTCAGCCAGCCAAATCTTTTCGGCATTTTCATCTAGCATAGATCCAGATTAACTGATGGCATATGCAAATATCTCTGACCAGACTTTAATGTAGTGTAAAAATCAATTTGTCATTCGCCTGTACCACTATGATATATTTACTTTTTATGTCAGTTTATTTTTATATCAGATAGCTGATTTTACTGGAAATGCTTTATATTCTTAACACGTGTTTCACACAGGAAAATTATTGGTGGTCCAACTCCTACCACCTTCATTGCCTGGGACATCTTGTTTTTACTTAGTCGTCACATTTAAGGTGATTTGATGGCTCTGAAATGGTTCATAAAGTAGCATTCGCAGGACCTGAGAAGTTTCTGAGATTGAGCCTGTTATAAAATGGTCTGCTTTGGGCCTGACCTCTCTCAGACTAGCCGTTAGCTTGAGCCTCCAGGGTAATCGCAATTTGTACCAAATAAAAGTGATCTTCTATAGTTCTAATATTAATTTCTCATATTCTCTTAAAAATCTCACTTTAAATATTAAAAATCTTTAACCATTTGTTACAGCTGCCACTTGCCTTTTTTTAAAATTAGTCTAATAATTAATTTTGTGATTTACTGACTGTTCTAAATGATAATTCTTTAAAAAGCAATTTTATCTTATTTTTATTTTCTTTTGTATTTGTTGCATCCCGTAAAATAAAATGTGAGCAATTCTTTAGAGAATGAATGTTTGAATTGTTTATGCATTCAAAGAAACCCAACTTCTATTATGATAAAAAAAGAAAAACAATGCAAACCATTTGTTTATTTACATACAAAAAAAATTCCTGATAGTTTAATGGGTCAAAATGGATGAAACTAAACTGGAAATAAGTGAAAATAGCTCACTTCAGTCAGAGAAACTCTAAGAAAAATATATATTTTTAAACTTTTTATTTAAAATGTCATGATGTAGACTGTAATTTTGAAATACTAGTATTAGGTGAAGAGATTTTTAAAGAAATGGAGAGGAAACTATAAAAAAAAGTTGACCAAAAATCTTGATGTTTTTATTGGTTTTTCATTGTCATTGATGAAGTTGCTACATTTTGGCGACTCTAAGTCTCTTTAAAGAACTTTCTTTATGTTCAAGGTTCTTAGCCCAGACGAATTTCTCCAGCTGAAATAATGTTGACATAGCAACCAAGTTACTTTGACAAAAATTGCACTGTTTTTAATACCACAAAACGTCGCGTCCTGGAGGCTAACTCTGCTCTTGCTCTTCGATCAAGGCTTACATGCTCTTTCCCTTGACTATTCTCTTTCTCTCTCTTAGTCGTTCACTGAGTTGCAGCACCGTCCTCAGCTGGTTGACCTCACAGTGGAGGAAGGTCAGAGGTTAAAAGTTATCTATGGCTCTTGTGTGGGCTTCCATGTCATCGATGTGGACTCAGGCAATCCCTATGACATCTACATCCCCTCACATGTAAGCTTAAAATGCCGTTTCTATGCGCTTATCTATTTTGTTTGAATAAATCATGTTCTCCAACGGGGTGCTTTTGATTTTTTGATGCTTCAAGTCATTCAGTATTAGCTTAACCCCAGCATTGAAGGTCATTAGTAAGAAGAAATCTTGAAACAACCTTTTTGATTGATTTACTGAGGTGTGGCAAAGGGATTGATGTCAGCTCTGCATCTGTTTTATTTTTAGTTTGGCTAAATCTGGTGCTTGGACCAACCATGTAAAAGAAGACAGAATGCACACATTATTGAGCTGATCATATTGCAGGCCACAAAGATAAAATTGATCCCTTTGGGGGGGGTTATATCAACTACAACACAGCACCAATTGTCTGAAGCAGTTTTTGTAGCAAAACTGTTTTATTGTTTTTCGTTATACAGGCAACAAACATTAAGTTCAAAAGGAGTTCAGTCATACGCTCCATTTAGCAATGTGACAGAAACCAACCAGATCAGACCAAATGCAGAAGAGCACAACTGCACCAACCGCACTTAACTTGATAATGTTTCAGTAGAATGGAAATGTCACAACTTCCATTTTTTGTTTACTTTATGCAAAAAGCCTTGACACTTTTGCTTTTTGTGATTTCAAAAATGGAATAAACATTTAATAAATGTATTCTATAATGGAGTATTCTAAATACTCCATTATAGAATAATCCAGTTTGGTCTGTCTACATGTTTTAGCCTATGAAATGCTGCAGTTGAAGACTCTGAAATAGTCTTTTAGTGTTGGTTGGAACCTACAAAATTGCTAACATGTTGCTAGCCAGCCTCTGCTTTCTTGCAAATACTTACAAATAGTTTAAATTTGGTCTTTTACTCGGTTTACATGTCTTTTTTTACCAAATACCCAAAATGCTTCCAGGCAGAAGATTTAAAGCAACAGATGGGGCATTAAAACAAGTAAACAAAAGCAGAATAAATATGGAAGAGGGCAAATAAATTTTCAGTTGTGACTTAGAAACACCTTGGGAATTAATTGAGAGAGATGCTTGGTTTTCTTGTTGGATGTCCTCAACCTGATCTCGGGTAAGTGGGGAAAAAAAATTTGATGGATGTCAAAGAGAGATACTTTAACCGCATTTATTTCAGAAGTGATCTGACTTAAGCTTTCAAAGAAGCAGAACAGCTGGCGTACGCTTACCCAAACCTTTCAAGTAACATGAATGAATGTTTGTGGTTTTCTCATTGTTTCCATTTTTTTTCCATTAATGTCCATTTTCTCTCCTTCTTCTCCAGTGTTCCAAACACATGAAGGTGACATGCTGCCCTTTAGTGTAGACCAATAGATGTGTTTAGTAAAAGTTCCCCCGTTGAACGTAGAGCAACATTATATGTGTCCTTGCCGTCCACTGTAGAGTAGCTATTAACAAAAGTTGGTCAAAAATTAACACATTGGAATAGGTTTGTCTCACCCATGAAGCATAACACATGGCTCTCAGAAATATTCTTACTGCCAAGCGAAATTATTTAAAGCAAGTTTAATCACATGGTCCTCACGTTTCAGAATTAGTCATGCTACCTTTCCAGTAAAATTGTTTCCAGTTGTTCAGATCATACTTCCCATAAGACAAACCTTCATCTTATTTTTAATTGACTAATGTTATGACACATGTGGGCAAGTTTCTCTTCCCTACTGTGGAAACAAAAAGCAGAAGTGTGGCAACAAGTTCAACTAATTAAGTTGTTATGTAAAAGTAGTGCTTTATGGATTGAGACACGTTTTAGCTGCCCTTGTTACATTGCAAATCTTGAGTGATCATTTCCTGCAGGCTAAAGTAACATGTCTTGCCAACATTCTGTATCTTTTTCTATATCTCTCTTGAGATATAGAAAGGGTTAAAGTTAAGGGATGAAAGAAGGACCAAGACTTCTACTTTCTTAATTGCAGTCTAAATAGGTGGCATAGCAGTTTCTTGCATTTTCTAAATCTTTAAACCTTCATCTCATTTGCATTTAACGTTATTTACAGAGAAGTCAGATTGCACAATATTATTTCAGAAAGAAATGTTTACAGAAGGAAAGATATTTAAGAAAATGTGGGGAAAAAGTAAAACACAGAACCCTGCGGTACTCCATATTTAATAGATGCACCAGCGGTGCTTCATTATTAACTCAGCTGCATGAGCTAATTACATTTTTATGGAATATATTTGATACAGCTTTTCGACAGCATGGATTGGTATACTGATGACACTTATATGTAATCCATTAAGTCTATTTCAGTCAGTCAAGTATAGAACTAGAATAACTTCAAAACATCAAGCCTAGATTACTTTTTATTTCCTGTTTATAAACTCAGACGTGACAGATTAGATAGCAATTGCCAAGAATCTCAATTTAAAAATTCTGAATTATCTGAGAAAACATAATTGAAACGTAACTTTTAGTTGTTCTGATGCTTGTTTTGCGCTTGGCTCCTCTTTTCCATATTACAGAATGTAGGCAGAGAAAACTAAAGATGCATTAATGCCTGTTAAACTCTAACATCAAGTCAATTGTGATCAACCTCACCACACTCTCTCAAGTCCTACATGCTTTTGGTTGCGTTTATTGTAGATCCAGAGTCAGGTGACGCCCCATGCCATTGTTGTGCTCCCTAAGACTGATGGAATGGAGATGCTGTTGTGCTATGAGGACGAGGGGGTCTACGTCAACACGTATGGACGCATCACCAAGGATGTGGTGCTACAGTGGGGGGAGATGCCTACCTCTGTTGGTAGGTATTTCTTAAATTTATACGTGTACATGTATTATATGAAATCTAGAAAAAGATGGACTGCTTCGAGTGGAAGACTACAAGTATCTTGATTTTTTTATACATTACGTTAGAGTGGGGATGGTGGATTTATTGATGGATCGGGGCATCGTCTGCTGTGCAGCAGGTGCTGCTCCCAATCTGTTATGGCAAAGAATGAACTTAGTCAAAAAGCAAAGTGGCCAGCCTAGGTTTCCATCTAAAGTGGTGAGACATGGATCCTGGCATACAGAGCCACATTCATGTACAGTCATCTTCAGTAAATTAGAATATACATCCCAATTGTTTTTTTTGTTCTGATGTAATATTTTAATTTTAAATGCCATGTCTTCATTAGCTTAAAGTGGGAAATTGTTACAATTAACAGAAATAAAGGCTTTCAAACACCCATTTCTGTGTAATCAATATACATAATCTGTTTCACTTGTGATAAAGTTCCTTAAATAAATTAGCTTTTCAATAACATTTGAATTTGTTGAATGAATCTATATAAGGAACGTCCATGTTTTCGCGTGGTCGTGCTCAGCCTGTGACGTGTCTGTGGAATTTGCTGCTAACGTTTTTTGTGCTCTACTTCCCTCAAGTGGCAGCCAGGGACATTACACGTGTTGACTAGAATCACAGATTTTCAAATTGAAGCTTTACAGGACTGAATCCATTACTTTGTTTGACTTTGTTTTGTTTTCTTGCCTTACAAATTTTTAAATATATTTTTATAAGAGCTTGTTTATGAATTTGCTTGGGAAATGACCTTTGATTTCAAGGATTGTTCAAAAGTTGTCTCTAACTGTTGACATAATCTTCACTGCAAACTGAAATAATTGTACTACATTTTATCATTTAACTTGACTAAAAACATTTTGCATCTTTTTCCAGCCTATATCCATTCTAATCAGATTATGGGCTGGGGTGAGAAAGCCATAGAGATCCGCTCCGTTGAGACAGGTCATCTGGACGGCGTGTTCATGCACAAGAGAGCCCAGAGACTTAAATTCCTGTGTGAGCGGAATGATAAGGTAATTACTACATAATGTAAGCCATGTTATTTTTTTCTCACTCTGCATTTTACACATAAGACAATTGATTGCAATATGACTTCAATACACAGCAATTTCCAGATAGAGGATTTCTCCATAATAGAAAGAAACAAATGTTTCCTATGGTTATACAGAAAGATATCGACATTTTGTCACAGTACAACCTAAAATATCAGTGTATTTTACTTGTGGAAAAGTTTCAATTACAGTTATCAAAATTCCACAGAGTTTTCTGCCCTACATATGGTGGGAAAACTAAAACCTGTCATCACCCTGAACGCACCATCGACATGGTGAAACATGGTGGTGGCTGCTTCATGTTGTCAGGACAGAGAAGCTTTTAACAATTTGTATCTGTGAACATTTTGTTAACTTTGCAAAAAAAAAAAAAAAAACTAGTGGATTACATTAATGCTTTTAAAACCCAATCTAAGCTTCTTTTTTTTTTCTTTCTCCACCTGTTTTCCAGGTATTCTTTGCGTCAGTACGTTCGGGAGGTAGTAGCCAGGTCTTCTTCATGACCCTCAACAGAAACTCAATGATGAATTGGTGACCTTCCTATCTGTCCACTCTGCCTCACTCTCCCATTGGCCAGTACAACAACCCTGTTGTTTCTCCTGCGGGCTAATGCACGACAAATGAAACAAACCCAACTGACCCGGATCGTCGCAAATGGACTTTTCTTTTTTTTGCTCTCTAAAGACAAATGCTGAGTAGGAAAAAAAATAGTTCCAGAAGAAACTAAATATCCTAGATCGATCTGGGTCAGGAAAAGCCATTGTCACTTAAATGACTGGTACTGACTTTCCACATTTCCTCTTTCTTCGTCTTTTCCTTCCCTGTTGTCTCTCTTCATTTTGGACCAGTGGATTTAAGAGTTTACCTCTTTACACCTGCCTCCTTCTACCAATCCTATTTCCCCATTATCCGACTGCCTTGACTTCTGTTTTCCTCTCATCCATCTTGCGTGAGCTCATCCCCAAAGGCCTTTGATCAAATCTGAAGATGTCACTATTGGAAAGGCAGCACCAAGACAAAACTGATGACAGGACTACAAATTTATTCTGAATGTCGGTAATTAAAGCTGATAGCCTGTTTGATTTTCACTCACATCCTCTCTCACTTCCTCTCAGGTCCATCTTTCTGTGCTTTGACCAAACTCCCTTCTGATTTCACGATCGATCACATTTCTCCTGACAGAGGCATTGGTGCACTGTGCTGTGAAATGGGTCGTAACAATATGCAATATGTTCTCTTTCTCCCTTTAGCATGAAATCACTGGTCCATCCTGCCATCTTCTTCTGTTTCTTCTTCTTCTTCTCCTCTCCACTCCTCGTACCTCTCTGTACTTTTTAAACTCTGAAGGTGCTGCATCAGATTTACTGTAATCTTAAATGAACAAAAAGGGGCCCGGGTGGGAACCATTCTGTTAGTTTCTGTTTTCATTCTGTGGAAGATTTCGGAGTTAGTGATTTCTTAATGTTAGTGGAAACATACAGCACATCCGAGTCTCTGAAATCAGGATTGTGCGTGTGCGTGTTTGGGTGTGTGTGTCTTTAACTTGATACAAAAGTTTAAATCAAGCCAGAATCGAAGCTAGACGTTGATATCAATGTCAGGCTGCAGTATTTCAATCTTTCACCCGACGCGATCAAAAAAAAAAGCATTGAGTTTGTTTACATGCACAGATGTTACATTATTTCATAGTGTAAAGTTTATGAGTTTCTGCATTTGAGCAGTGCGTATTTAAAGAATGCAATATGCAGGAGGATTTTTGGGGGGGTTGTTTCTTTTCCTTTTTTAATAAGGTGGTGGTTGTTGTTTGGTTTTGCTTATCCTGAACTCAGCCTCAACAGGATCTGAGCTGCTGTACCCAACTACTGTGTGCATGTGTAAAGCATTCACTACTGAACACTGTGGGATCCTTTTAAATCATGCTCTGCCTCCGGTTGGCTCATCTGATTTTGGCTCCAAGATGTTTGTACAGTGCCGAGCATGATGAAAGCAAAACTTAAAAATGGAAGCCAAAAGGGTAGTAAGGATTACTGATCACTTTTTAACTACTGTCTTGTTTTTATTATTATTGCTGTTGTTTGCTTGTTTGTTTGTTTGTTTGTTTTTATTTACCTCCAATAGTGATTTTTACTTTTTTGGGGGGCAGTTTTTATTTTAATGTAACACATTGCTCATTACTATTTTGTCTTCACAGACAGAGATATGCATTAATAAATTTAAGTCTAATTTTGTTTTTTTGGAAAGCATTTTTTTCCCCAAAATATCAAGCACATCATAAGTATGGTACAGATGTTGATTTTCCTTTTCTTTTTTTTTCTTTTTTTTTTACCGATTTCACAACGCAATGCAGATAGTTCTGGAGCTGCTGAAGTAAGCGAAGGATCTTTTGTCATATGATATATTTCGGAATGAAGTTACTCCCAAGCAGGATTTTTACTCATTGCCTTGAATTGAAATTGGTTTTGAGTTTTACCATTGCATTCAGTGAGACCCTTGTGTTTATAAGATCAGCTGATTTACCTCAGTAGTTTGTCGGGTTTCCCCAGATTTTTTTTATCTATCTGAAATTGTCCCACGTCTAACATGATCTGCTGTCCCAGAATTTGTGAGTGAAACACACTATGCATACTGAATATGTCCACCACTGATACATTTATCATGGGTGTTGGGACTATTTTCTCTTTAATAACGTTAAGAATTATTTAAACACTTGGGGGCACACAAAGGGAAGAGAATAAATTATTAAACTTTTAAAAATTAGTATTTTGGATATTAGGTTCACTGAAGATCTGCAAGAGCTTACAACTTTTCATTTCCTCCAGACCTGTCTTCAAGTCACTTTACTCCTGCAAACAGCCGTAAATTGTTTTATAGAGTCAACAAATGAGATAAGATACTAAATCAACCATAATTTATTTTATTTAAGTACGTTTTTTTCCCCCTTTTGAAATCTTTTTGAAGGACTTTTTTTAAAAGCATTTACACTGTAGCTGTTTTCTGTGCGGCTGTAAGCTGCATTTCGCTGATCTGAGCAGGTTAAGGTTTTAGCAATAAAGTGCCGATCTACAGACAGTCTTCCCTGGGATGCACACGCTTTGATCGAGCATAAGCGAGCGCATTAATTGTCGCCATGCTGAAATCTCTTCTTTCAAAAACCAGAACCGCTGTAGACTTTTAACTGTTCAATTTGTGTTTTTATTTTTCAAAAGAGCATTACTAATGTCCTGTTTTGGGGATTGATTTATTTTTTAAAGTGATGATGGAAAAGAGAAATAAAAGAGACTACCATAACAGGAGCCTGTTTGCCTATTTTTGAGCATTTTTTGTCTTAATTTTGTGTAAACGTGTGTATCAGCGTCGACCCTCAGACTTTGTCCAAGCCTTAGTAATATATTAACAAAACGCCACACAAGTTTGAGCCTGTTTGCACGTGTGTGTGCTCAGAGAAGTTTAATGTAAGTATTAATGTACATTGGAAAAAAAAAAATAACTATTACACAAAGTAACTATGCAATCTGAAGTTTAGTACATTATTATTGAAGTTCTATTTAAAGTTATAGCATATAGAATGCCCTAAAACCAGTGACTAGTAAAATAGTAATATTTTACAAACGTACATATTTCTGCATGAGAGATAACATAAGACTTGCCTTTGGGGATAAGACCGATGTAAGCTGTCAATGCTCACATGAACCTGAGCGTGGGTGTGCGGGGGTGTGTATGTGCGTGTTAGTTGGTCGATTAGAGGGTGGACACTGTGTGATCAGGCATGTAGATTTCATTGATCATTACCAGCCTCTAGGGAACACTCTCGACGCATCATGGAGACTGGAAAGGTACGAGAATTCTTGAAAAAAATGCTCTTTTCATGCATTTTAGAAATGTATTCAAAAAACATCCAGGATTCTTCTAAAATTTCTGCCAGTGGTTTTGTTATGAAACATTAACTTGCTTGCTGATGAGGTTGTGAACGTGAAACTGTGTTTGGATCGCAGCAACTGACAGGTACGCTGGCTATAGCAGTGTTCACAGCAGCTCTGGGTTCCCTGCAGTACGGATACAGTCTAGGAGTCATCAATGCGCCCCAGAAGGTAACATGCACTCAATTTCACCGAGCCAATGAACTGCTTGATTTTTCACACCCTAAAGTATTTGCTCTTAAAGAAAAATTTGTATTTATTCTCAGTTACGGTGTTGCTTCAAAATGATAACAAAACCCTCCTACTTTTAAAAAAAAAAGTAACTTCATTTTGTTCTACTAACAATAAGTAAGTTGGTCTGTAGCAGTGTTTTTTTTTTTTTTAATCAAAGGCACAACATGTGTGAGTGTCAGATGACGCATGATTATTTTTACAAGGGCAAAATGTTCTTCAGGAGAGATTACACAAGAGAGATTACACAAACCCTTGTCAGTCTTCTAAAGCATTTGCAATGAAATATTAACTTAATATTTCCATGATCTGTATAAGGCCTTGCAACAACATCAACACTCATCTAATATTTCACATTACACCACATTACAAACCTTTAATGTATTTTATTGGATTTTTATGTGATGCGCTGACTCAAAGGAAAGTATTACAGTAGAGTGGAAGGAAAAAGATGCACGATTCGCAGATTTTATTGCACCACTGCAAACTTGCAAAGACCTGGTCAGTCAAGCATAATCTAGAGAAGCTGCAAAAAAGCTTTGGAGGAGCTGCAGAGGTCCACTTTTCAAAGATCTGTTAAAAGATATAAATTATACCAGCAAGTACTAAAGAAATACCCCAAGAAGTGAAATGTATAAAATTCATAAAAGTGTTTAGTTTTAATGTGATGAAAGATGAAAAAAGTCACAGGATTTAAACACTTTGCACTATTCATTTGCTTTAGGTACATTTTAGAATCACCTGACCAAATACAATGCTGCAGTTTTATTTTCTTTCTATGCCGCAGGTCATTGAGAAGCACTATGCTCTGTCTTTGGGCGTGTGGTCCGAGAGGTCAGCACTGCCAGAAAACATCACGGAGGGAGAAAATCCCCCAGAGGAACAAACGCATCCTTCCGTGGTCATGTACTGGTCACTGTCTGTGTCCATCTTCTCCATTGGCGGGATGGTGTCCTCCTTCCTGGTGGGATTTATCGGAGACTTGAAAGGGAGGTCAGAGATTTCCAAGAGTGGACATCACATTTTCACAAAAACTGAAACAAAGAAGAGGAGAAACATTCCTCTTTTTGTTTTTCTGTTCTGCAGGGTGAAGGGCATGCTGATGGTCAACGTTCTGGCTGTAGCGGCTGGACTGCTGATGGGTCTGTCCAGGATGTGGAATCCCCACATCATGGTCATCACGGGCCGTGCCATCATGGGATTCTACTGTGGTAAACCCACACAACTGGAATTACCTTCACTTCACAACTAAGGCATTTTGCAGCAAAAATGCTGTAATCTGCTCAAATGCATATTTCAGGTTTAACATCTGGATTGGTACCGATGTATATTGGAGAAATTGCACCTAAAGCTTACAGAGGAGCTCTGGGAACGTTACATCAGTTGGCCATTGTCATTGGCATCCTACTCAGCCAGGTAGGTTAAACTCTCACACACCTAGACCAAAACAGGGCATCGTTTGTGCTTGAATAAAACATACAATATTTAACCCATTGATAACATGTATTTGTATGCAGGTACTAGGTTTGGATTTCGTTCTTGGTAATGATCAGATGTGGCACGTGCTGCTTGGTCTGTCCGGAGCTCCTGCGATATTACAGTCCATTTTGTTGCCACTTTGCCCCGAGAGTCCACGCTACCTTTACATCCTGCGGGGCAAAGAGCAAGAAGCCCGGAAAAGTAAGAACCAACACATGCAAACACAAGCACAGTTAACTGTTTTCGTTTGGGTTTTCTCTCATGTAAATACGACTTGCATAATATAAGATGAGAAAAATGGCACCACATTCCTCTTTGTCCTCCAAATGGAGGTCAACAGTGAGCTGCCTGTGAGTCTTGCACAGAAGTGTCAAAGCAAAGTGAGTTTTGCAAAAACTAACGCAACTTTATACCAGAGATTGTTAAATACAGCATGTAGAATTGCGGGTAGTTGATGACTATGAGAATTTCTGCTTAACTAACTTATCTGGTAAAATCAATCAATCAATAAATGAGGCAAACATTTTTGCATGAGCAAAGTTCTGCTGGGCTGTGTGTCAATAGCCAAATAGAAAATAGGTGTTTCAACATTTTGTTTTCATACTACCTTCTACAAAAATAACTGAAACATTTCACTCATAGTGTAGAAATTGTCATTACAGAAGAGCAACTTTTATTTCAATAATGTTGCCTGTTACTGCATGAAACTCATTCCTGCAGGTTTTTGCTCCTGAGTGTTTTCATGCTGCACTTCTTCCACAGTTCTGCACCGTCTTAAGGGGGCATATGATCCTGCTCACGATCTGGAAGAAATGAGGAGGGAGAAGGAAGAAGCAGACAAAGAGCGGAGGGTGTCGATCCGTTCTTTGGTAGGTCTCTCTCTCTACAGAGGTGAATGCTGTAGAGCTATACAATCATAAACCTGGTTGATTTAGAGTGCTGGGGAGCCTTCAAGTAGTATGATATTTTGTTTCACTGGGACATAAATATGCTATGGCAAAGAGGCCCATCATTCTTTGGCCTCTTTTCAAAACAGGAAAAATCAAAAGAGTGTGTCCCTTCATCTAAGACTAGATGTGAATTAACCTTCATGAATCCAGAAAGTCCATGAAAATAGGAACTGGTCGTAACTTATTGCACTCTGAACAGTGGGTAAAAAGCATAAACCCCCTGAAACTGTGAAAGGACTAGGGGAGAAAAAAAAAAAAAAAAAAATTCTGAAGTTTATTGTTAGAGAATTGCAACATCAGCATTCTTCCAGCTTGAGGTTATGCTGCTGTGAAAATGTTCAGTTTTAAACAGATAAATAAAAAACAACATTTACCTATACGATAAATATTAATTTACTTGTAGTAAGCTATGTGTTTACTGTTAGTTTGTGTTTGAACTTTTGCAGTTTGTCAAAGTTTGCAGTTTGTCAAAGTTGTGGACTTTGGGACTGGGCTGGGTTACCACGCACTCTTCTGATTTAGCCACTACACTTGCTATTCTTGTCTGGAATTAAACTTTGGATTTTTGGAGTTTGACCTGCATTGTTTTGTGTTTTGTTCCACCCCTGCGTGGGGCAATATAATATGTTATATTAAGATATAAATAATCTGATTATTTTATTAGGGACATCTCCTGAGAACTGTATTAGAGCTCCTTTCACGTTCAGTACTGCCTTATTTTTGGGATAAATTTGACAAAATGCTGGAAATCTTCCTTAGAGGGTTTTTGTTATATATTGCAGTGCCATACTAACATGACAGCATTGCACAAATGTTCCAAATTTCTGGGCAGCACCTCCATGATGTGGGTTTACCATTCCGCCATATGCTGCTATTGCTATTTTATTATATTATGCTATTTTTGACTCTCTTTTCTCTCTTAGATCTTCTCCTCTGTATATAGGAAGCAGCTGTTTGTTGCCCTTATGATGCACCTTTCACAGCAGCTGTCTGGCGTTAATGCAGTAAGTATAAAAGTTTTTTTTTTTTGCCTAATACCAAAATGTAGTGATTTAATCTGTGTAGAGGTATCAACTGACATGTTTAATAAAGTTTAGCAAACCGCTAAAATGTGACTTTGTAATGTTGGATAATCAATTCTTATTTTTTGCATTCGTCTGTCAGATCTTCTACTACTCTACAGCCATCTTCACCCAAGCTGGTGTCAGTCAGCCAGTCTATGCCACCATAGGAGTGGGGGTCATCAACACGGTCTTTACTTTGGTGTCTGTAAGTAATGCGCTCACATGTGCAACACCAGCGCCACGTGTTGCATGATTTCAGTCTGTCTGTAAGCGTGCTCTGTGTGTCCCAGGTTGCACTGGTGGACAGAGCAGGAAGGCGCACTCTGACTCTGGTTGGTCTGGGAGGGATGTGCTGCTGTGCCGTTGCCATGACAGTGGGTCTCAAATTCCAGGTTTGTTCGACCAAGTGGAAGATCTCCAGTCTCAGCTAAAACTGACTACAGGGGTTCATGAGACATAAACGGATACACAAGCACAGATTCGTTACACAGTCAAATATTTCAAGTCTTTATTTCTTGTCATTTTGATGAATACAGCTTGAAACCTCAAGATTTAGCGTATCAAAAAAATGTTAAATTTGTCAATCAAAATCCATTCAAGAATTGAATTTATGCAAGCGTTAGGGGAATGGCAAAAATCTGCTCTTTTCTCTCTAGAATGACTACTCCTGGATGAGCTACGTCAGCATGGCAGCCATCTTCCTGTTTGTGAGCTTCTTTGAGATTGGCCCCGGTCCTATTCCTTGGTTCATAGTGGCTGAACTGTTCAGCCAGGGGCCTCGGCCGGCCGCCATCGCCCTCGCAGGCTGCTGCAACTGGACCAGTAACTTTATCATTGGCATGACCTTCCCATACATACAGGTAAGGAGCCAGATCTAGTATGTGCACTATGCTATAAATTACCGCAGACCTCACATCATGTCCCATGATCAAACACCGGTTGTATTTTCAACATATATTTTTCTGCATTACTCACCAGGCTTGGATGGACTGCTATGTGTTCGTCCTGTTTGCCGCGTTGCTTCTCTGTTTCACCGTATTTACTTATTTCCGGGTTCCTGAGACCAAGGGCAAAACGTTTGAGGAGATTGCCGCCGTCTTCCAAAAGAAAAAGAGGATCCCCAAAGACAATGCTGAACTGGAGCAGCTCAAATTGTCCAGCAATGCTTAAGGCAGCAGCAGCTACGGTGACTGCACGGCAACAGTGCTACCAACTGTTCCACCATGCAACCCACAAAGGTCAAAGAGGTCAAAACATCTTGACCTTATTCACATATTATTGAGTTACAACAACACACTTTAAACTGTTTTATTGGTAATGTATATGATAGACTGACTCAAATTAGAGCATAATTGTGAAGGGAAAAGACATATATGGTTGGTTTTACAATTTTGTTTTTCTTCTCAAATAATTGTGACCTCCGTTTTGTATTCGGCCCTCTTGATTAACTCTTTGCTGAATTGTTTGTAATGAAATATTGTGGCCCTTTCGTTTTTCTAAAATGTCTCCAGATCAGTCAGATTGGATGACAAGCAACTTTAAAAATCTATTTAGTGACTTTAGCATGAAGTTAGTTAGCAAGAAGTTAGTTAGCAAGAAGCTAACTATCTTTACGCCAGATTGGTGGCAACAATTGCCTCCAAGATAAGATAAAGTACCTCTCTTACGGATGTTGGGCCACATGGGAGGGCGAGCTCACAAAGGTGTAGTGTTTTTATTTTTACAGCAAAAATTTACAAATGGCAGAAGATATGTTCTTTGTGATGTTGGTTCTTCACTATTAATTTCTAGGAAACCTCTGAGGCCTTCTCATAACAGTATAGTTTATAGATATCTATTGATTAAGTGACTTTTATTTAGGTGTTTTAAAGTAAACGGGGCTGAATACAAATACAAACAAAACGTTTGTACATGTTTATAGTAGCGCTGCGTATCATTTTACTTCCACATCACTGTTAAGCACTACTTTGTGTCGCCCTATCATAAAATCCCAGTTATGTAAAAGTTTGTGTTTGTAACATGACAAAACATTTTCCAAGAAGTACCGTTTGTTAAGGACATAGTACATTTATTTAAATATATCCCTCGCCCACTCCTCCCACTCTTGTTTTTACACAACAGCATCAGTTAAATTTCACAATGTTTACATGTAACCGAATTAAGATTTTTACTACAGTAGTGAAAGTAAAAGTTTACTATTATAAGTGTTTTACAATGAAAACAAACCATATACCCACCATATGTGGGAGAAAAGTTATAAAACTTGTTAAAGCTACATATCTGTAAACGTAAAATGGAAACAACACATAGCAACAATAATACGTAAATTAATCAATACATTTGAGTCTTAAAGAAAAACTGCAAAACGGTTGTTGAAGGAGCAAGGACACTATGAGCAAAATCTGTGCCAGCTCCAATTATAGCATTGTCAGCTTGTGTTATGTGATTAGCAATAAAGCTGGTCTAAGTGAGGGATAATATAAAAAGCATAAAAACTGTAAGGCAATAGAAGGCAAAGCCAACAAGTAAATGAATTACACCGCTCTGTCTAAAATCTCCTGTAAAATTTGACATGATTCTTTCCTGTGTTGCAGATTTTGATTAAAAACTTCCACTTAGTTAGTGGAGTCAAATGCAGTTTACTTGAACAGCTTCGATATTTGAAATAAAAAAAAAAAAGTAAAAAATTTTTATTTTTTTATTTTTTACATACCTCACAGAAGATTGCAACACAATGAGTGGGTGGAACGAATAATGTCTGCTCCACTCTCCGGATCAAACAAGGGAGATAATGCACGTTTCTGTTTAACAAGTGAGGCAGAATTTTGAAATTGTTTTAAAGCATCATATTAATTGAAACAAAATATTATTTCACAATAATATTGAAGTCTTAGGAACAATAGGGGAAATGCTGATCATTATCAGATGAAAAACATACTTTATTTTTTTTATGTTAAATCAGCTCTAAATGTATGTTATTATTCAACAAAAAAAAAACTTTCTGTATATCTTTGGACATTTTCTGACTTCACACAAGATTTAAAAAATGTATTATGCAGTATCTATGTCAGAAGAAAACACTATTTTGTACTTCAAAAGTGTGACCTTCTGAAGTACTAAAGGCATGTATTTCTATCACTTTATCTTTCTGCAGTATAATATGAAAAAAAAATCTGAAAATGTAAGCTTTCAATATTTCATTATCTGTAAGAAAAAGCAATAAAAACATATCTGTTGTACTTCACTAGCTTTACTGAGTAGGTTTACTTGTAATTTCCCAGTTTTATAAATGTAATGGTACACCTAATAGTATTAATATGCTTGACACTTTTAGTTTTATACTTTTGTTTTTATATTTCAAGTATATATTTCTATTGTTTTGATGATTATGGAAAACCCAGAGTAAAGACTGATGGAAAATGACATCAGCATCTCCTTAGCACTTCGTATTTCCCACCAGCAGAAGGTCTGCTGGTTGATATCTAGGCTGACTTTGGACTTGATAACACACAGTGAACCAACAGTAAAAGACTGAAATTGTGTGGTTTGTGTGATTCTCCACTCTTCTTCTGGAAAATGCACCTTTATCTGAAAAGCAGGAAGGTTCTGATGCTGTGAAGGTTGTAGCCCATGTGTCAGTTACATCTCTATGTAGCTCTTGAAACTCACTCACCTAATAAATCTCTCCCAAAGTCTTCAGTGGGCTTTGCCTCACATTAACTGTTGCCTGTGCAAATTTTTTTTTAACCACACGTTTTCCTTCCACTTAACTTTCAATGAATTTGCTTGGACAGATCTTTAGAAATTACCTAAGGAGCCGTAGCCTCATCATGGAAGCTGTCACTGGACAACTGCTAGTCTTCCATTTGATTGTCTAGGCCATAAGATGCCTATACCATAACATCTCTGTATCAAAAATCCATTTTTATTGGTCTTATTTAATATTTGAAACTTCTTAGAAAAATAATTTTGGATTTAAGGTATTATAGCCGTAATAAAACGTGCAAAAAATGATGACATATATTATTACGTCAACATAATACATATTCTACATTTTTAATGAACGACTGAACTCAATTAAATTTGAGATTATATTTTTAATTTGTGGAAGCACAGCATTGATAGTGACTGATAGTGCCATAGAGATCCTCATAGTGGCGACTGGTAACTAGCCTAGTATAAAACCGAACTGTTTAGTATTGCTTATGTGTAACGAATATGTAACGTTTATGGGAAATATATTATGCTTAACCAAAGACAATACAGTTTTAACTTGCCACGCGCTCGGTCAGGGAGGAGCGTTCCCTTCACTACATCGGCGCTGCCCGGTGTTCACGGCTCACCTACATCACTCCTCCTCTAGTTGAAACTCCACGCATGCGAAGTGATCCTCATCTTTTGGTGTAAGCGACACAGAAGGTAAGCTAAGCAGACCTTTAATAACATGTTTTGACAGTAACTGCTCATTAAGCAACATGATGGATGGTGGTATAGCATATCTTTGTCTAATATTTGATAATAGGTGGGCTTCGTAATCACCGGTGCTCCAGCAGTGATTTGTGCGAATGAAATGAGAGGTTGCTGCTTTAGCTAGCATCTGCAGCCAGGGTGGATGTTACAACCCCAGTGAGAAAGCTAGCAGGAGTAACTGAGAAATTGAGATGCTGGAACCTGAGACTATAGTTTCTAGTTTATACTTCTTTGTCTAAATTACCACGTCGTTAATGGGTTTAATTTTGTCATTTGTACTACTGAGAAAAGACTAATGTAATGGTCATTGTTCAACTAAACAGTGACCACAATAAAGCGGAGCAATTGGCATATTGTTGTACAAACCTACGTCTATAGCAATAGGCTATTAGCTTGTCGCCTGAGTGCCCAATACAGTCTTGGTTGCCTCTCCTGATTGGGGAAAAATAAAAGCTGAAATGAAAGGTAAATGACTGAAACGTGTTTATATCATCCTAAAGTGCAGCTTTAAATTGACGTCGTTCCAGATGACGAACATGCTAAGTTTGAACAATCACGGAGACGAAAACTGACTTGACAACAACGTAACAAACTGTCACAACGCCCTCCAGAAGAATGCTGATCAGATCAATTATGAAAAGTTAAGTGGAAGGAAACAAGTGGAGTAGGTGCACGTTGATATGAGTTGTGAAGCAAGTCCCGTTCAAGATTTTTGGGGGGGAGATTTGCAAGGTGTGGGTTGCAGCAAGAGTTGCTGTACCGTTTGAAAAGGAAAAAAAAAAAAAAAATCAAATGATTAAGATCATGTGGTTTGCATGGGAAAAGTCTAGAATTGCTCCCCCCAGCCCCCTCAAAAAAAGAATTATATAAGAAACTTTTGTATTTAAACAATATCAGTATGAAAAGGTGAAAGAAACGGATAAAAAAATAAATCTGCCGTTCATCAAAGAAAAAAATAAAAATGCATTTCTGGAGACACTGAAAGTGTCAGCAACGGTTATGGGGAACTACTGCAGTTAATTGCAACAAGAAGATCAATTCATCGCAGTTCTATGATCTCCCGATAAAAGGCAGCCCCAGTAGGGATCTGATTTTAATCAAGCAGTTCCCATGTGTTCCTCCATGTTGCTTTTATTAATTTTCTTGTATTTAACACAGTCTTATCCACATCTACTGAAACAGAAATTGTTACTGGCATATTTAGTGGATTTCTGATGTTGCATAGCTTTCTATATGCGTGAAATATTCATAAAGACAAGTTTTTTTTTCCTTGCTGTTAGATGTAAAGAGAGATACTAACTTCTTTTCCCTGGTGCGTGGAGCAGCCCCTGGCCCACTATGGCAGATGATGACTTCTCCACCGCAGATGCTGGGGCCTCAGCTACATTCCCCATTCAGTGCTCTGCACTGAGGAAGAATGGCTTCGTTATGCTGAAAGGACGTCCCTGTAAGATAGTTGAGATGTCTACCTCCAAAACTGGAAAGCATGGGCATGCCAAGGTAAAACGTTTCTCCTCCATTGGCTTCAGAGTGAAAGGAATTATTTATTCATTCATTCATTCATAGCCTTGTTTGTTCTCAGAATTTATTGTAAGACCCAGCTCTATTTCTTTAAACTTTTGTCTGGAAGTCATATTTTAGTAAAGATGAGTTTTACTCTTAGGTGCATCTTACTGGAATCGACATTTTTACTGCGAAGAAGTATGAAGATATCTGCCCCTCCACACATAACATGGATGTCCCAAATGTGATAAGAAAGGACTATCAGGTGAGATCGCCCTTCTGGAGAAAGTTATGGTATTTATGAAATGTTTGTTCGACCGAGAAGTAGTTGCATCAGTCGAAGCGACCTAATTTCTTGATTTGTATTTCAGTAACTTTTTAAATTGTATTTTACATATTAAATCCTCACGTATCTTACGTCTGTCGTGAATTTTAAGCTGACAAAAATTTCCCCCAGATATATCGGCCAGTTTTATTTTACTTTTGCTCTCTGTTTTCTTGGATGCTTTGCCTGGTGGCACATTTTAGGTACTTGATATCATAGACGGCTTCCTGACCCTGATGGAAGACAACGGAGAGACCAGAGAGGATCTCAGGCTGCCAGATGGAGACATGGGCAAAGAAATTGTGAAAAAGCTAGAGAGTGGAGATCAGTTTCTGGTAAAATTTCTTTGTTTTTTTTTTTTTTTTTTACACAAAGTCGTAGCTAATTAGGATCTGCAGCATACACAGTGCCAGTCAGAGGTTAACAGACACTTGTTGTCGAATGAGTGTATGTTATGCTAATCCGAATGTCGGATTAGCGTTGAGCTTTTATTGAATGGTTCTACAGAACTGAAATTAAATCTCAACCTTAGTCAAAATGTGTGGACTACATACAAATGTCCATCTCTATCATTAAAGGACATTCATGCGAAAGATGATGGTATATACATTTCTAAATGGCTCTGTGAAATGTTCTTCTTGAGTAATAAAGTGATTCTTGGTTGGCTTATCAAAAATGATACACAGCAGAAAAGCCTCAAGAAAGTGAAGCAACGTTTATGTAATTCTCTCCTTAAATTTATTTATTTTTTTCCTTGTCAGGTGACTGTGTGGAGAGCTGTGGCTGAGGAGGCTGTAGTTGGCATTAAGAACATGACTCCTATTTAGACCATGGCAACAGTGGAGACCTCAGATTTCTATCGCCCTCTATGGTTTTAAAGCTCCACCAGAGCTTTAAAACCACTCATCTCAACCGGTGTCCCACATCGTTCCTCCCCTCTCCTGCTGTAAGCTGAAATAATGGAAACTGGACTCAGTCAGCTTCAGCTGCACTGCACACTCAGACCAGCCTGTCCTTTCGTTGCCTTCATAGCACCACTATGTAGCACATGCCGGGTACTATAGGAAGAGTCTTTGACCATGTTCAACAAAATCATATCATTCCTACTTGGGTGTGTTGTTCGCACGCTAGCTAGCTAACTTCAGTTTCAATTAAAAAAAAAAAAAAAAAAATTCATCAGCTGTCTTGTAGCTCCCCTCAGACGAAAATCTGTCTCTGTTTTCACTTTGCATAAACTCCGCATTAGTGCACTAAGTTGTGTTCTGCCTTTCCAAGCAGTTGACACACCCCAACGTTCACATTCACACAGCTCACGCTTTAGCATCTGTGTGTTTTTATGTAGATCACATAGGTTCTTTCTTGTTCTCCACTCGCACTGCAGATCTGCAGGCCAGTTTTCTACTCCACGTAGCCCGGTCCCAAGGTCAGTGTTTTCCAGCTGACAACTGTGCTGTCTCAGCAGCCCCAAACAGGCTGGAGCAGACAGAGGCCGGCAGGGTGAGGCAGTTTTCTTCCTCTACGCTATGAAACTTAATGTTTTTTTGTTTTGTTTTTTTCCACTTGAGGCCTTCACAAGCTGGCAAATGTATAGAAATTATTCTGAAGGAAAAAAAAAAAACTAACATAACAAATCGCTGCTAAATATACATATAAATGTTAGCAAATCTTACCTAAAGCAAGCTGCATCTGCAGAAGATCAGATCGGAATGTGTAGCAACAAAAAGGAGGAAATGACGTTTTTAGATTTGCATGATGCATCCATAGTCAAGGGGAAGCAAAGGAATATAACGTTGCTGCTTGGCGACTTGTGGGAGAGCTGTAGGAAACACTTTAGAGAGTTAGTGTGCAGAGTTTGCACTCTAATATATGACTGCACAGAGTCTCTCCTGGATTTGTTGAAAAATAATGCTAGTCTTTTTTTTTTTTTTTTTTCCCCATTTAATTTACGGTCCCAAGGTCAGTGTATCTACTGTCACTGTTAAAGGTGACAGTAGATAAACGCAGGACAGTTGAGACTCCTGCTGAACAGTGCTTTGGAGATATTTTAAACTTTTTCACATTACAACCTCAAGGTTCAATATGTTTTTGCTGTTGTTGTTGTTTTTTGGAAAGGACCAACACAGAGTGGTGTGTGGTTAAAATCTGGAGAGGACAAGGGCAACTTAAAAAGTCACACCGTTAAGATTTTTCTTTGTAGAGAATACATAATTTGTGTCGGTCTGTCACATACAACCACAATAAAACGAAACGTTGAGGTCCGTAGATGTATTGGGACAAAATCTTCAAAGAGTACGTCGACTTTTGCGAGGTGCTGGATTCATTTGAGTGCAAGAGAACCTGCTTTTCCAAGCATGTATGTTTACCCCTACCTCCTGATGAAAACCCAAAATAAAAATATCTTCTAATTGTATTAATAATATCTTGGAAGCAGTGTAGCCTAAGGATTATCTTTAGTTGTTGTTGTTTACAGTGCTCTGATAGAAGCACAGAACGTTTCGAAGGAGTTTGTCTTTATCGATTGCATGTGTTCAGAAGAGACAAATTGCTGCCAGTGAGATGTGGGAATGACGCATTTAGTTCTTCTGCTGCACGAGAAGGGATAAAAGCAATACTTTGAGGTACTTTTAAAGTTTTCCACCATAACGCTGTTTTTAAATCCTCTTAAAAGTTTTAAGGTAACTGGTTTCTGTAGCAGAGTCCCTCAATCCCTTAGAATGGGTGAGGAAAATGTTTACATGATGCTTAATGACATCAGGTCACTGCTCAAAAGTTGATCATAAATAATATTTTTTGTGTGTGTGTGTAAAGATGCAGATTGTAATGGGTCATTTCAAGGTATTCTGTTCAGTTTTTGTACAACAGCAGCCGATCTGTCACTTTTGTCTGGGCTTCAGGCATCCTAAAGTATTTGATTTTTTTTAATTATTATTATTCCACCAAAACACCAAAATAGTTTGCTATTTTTTTATTTGCAATCGTTCTAGTTTAGTTTTTTATTTACATGACATTCTATAAGGAATTGGTAGCTTAAAAAGTGGCTCTTAATTCGAAGCACCAGTTTGATATTTGTAAATAAATCAGATAAATTATATCTATGAGCCCTCATTCTAAACTTTGCAAGATGAATAACTTGTACAAATGTTAATTAAGCACTCTCTAGCACTTTGCTGTGTCCGTTTTTATTTTGTTTATTTTTTTGTGTATGTGTGCCTGTACAAAAATAAAGTTTTGCCTCTTTAAAAATGTATTACAAATTCCTAGTATCGAAATAACTTCTATTCTTGTGGCATCCAAAGAGGAGGTGTCCTCCTCAACACGTTAGCGCTCATCTGTGTATGTGTAAGGAAGTAGATTTTTGTTTGTTTTATTTCTTTCATTTAGTCTCTTTTACCAGACGGTTCCATTATTCAGCCACAAGGACAAGTGTCTCGTTAAGCTGCCTCCAAGTAACTAAAATGCCAATCTGGACTCCTAGGAGTTAAGCTAACTTTGTGAATCATCTAGAACACTGCATAGTTGATGAAACACAAAGGTGGCATACAACAGGATCTAAATAAAATTATGATAATTTTTGTTTAAGCATTTCTTAACAACCTAGACCGGAGACGCAGGCTTCTGACCACAAATTCATGAGTTGTCGCACTTCTCTCTTGTTTTATCCGCATCCAGCGTCCATGCTGAATAAAGCACCAATGTCTAAAGTCCAGTATTCTGTTCTGTCTTCAGTCCAACTGGGTGTGCATTATTGGTTAGAATTGAGGAAATCTAACTCGCTGCCAAAAGGCACAGTCGACCGTTAGAACACCGTTGACCTGCCACCTCAGAAACATAGTGACCATAGGATTCCTTCAACCACCTCTTCACAAATCAGTTCCTACAGAAAAAACAAAAGCTCTTTCGGATCATTCATTCTGATTAACCGGTACTGCTATTCAACTTTAAGGTCCCAACACAGAATGGAATGTTTTCTATCTAGAGCACTTAGCATGTTAGAAAAGCCTGCATGAACATCACGACATAAACATGGCGGTATTGCACGTCTTGCGTATGGCTCAGGTGAATGCTTTGAGTTACAAACCAATGGTTTTGGATAATCACGGAGCATGCTGTAAAAGGACACAAGCCCTGAAATCCTGACTGATCGACTTGTATGATATGGAAGGATAAAGTAAACTGTAATGGTGGCTTCATTGTTGCATGTTTATTGCGAAACTGTGATCTGAAACAGGCTAAAGAGATGACCAGAAGGCTTGAGAGTGTTTTCTGAAAGTGGCTCTTCACTTTGGTAAATGGTTTCACCATTTGGTCGCAAAGATGATCTCCGCTTAAAGCTTCTTCTGGCTGTTCATAGAGCACCTTACCAGCTTCTTTCCTCATGAACGAAACTATCAAATCATGCACAGCTACGTACCAGCTAGGTTTTTGCCTATGACTCCATTGTCTGCTGGTTGTAAAGACCCTTGCTTCCTTTAGTCATGTAGCTGACTAAGTCAATCTTCAAGGTTTTGTTCAATTTGTGTGAATGCTGAGAGTTTTTGTTTCGAATGATCCTACAGAACATCTTTCGTTGCTACGACCCACCTCCAAGCTACGAATACAGCTTACTCGTTTGCTATGTACATCAAGCTTCAGGGGGCTGAGCTTGCTTCAGAAGATATGAAAGTCCTGATATGAAGTGTTTTTGTGTCAGAGGCTTTTGGGATGGTTACCATGACTGCTTTTGGTTCTGTTTGAGATCCTTTTGCCTTCAAATAATGATCTTGTGAGTTTTCTTGTATTTGCACAATTGTCTGTCTCAAATGTAATAGGATTTGGACTTTGTTGCAGATTATTTTTGCTTCTAATAGGGCTACTTCTATTTATCAAAACAAAACTGGTTCATATCCATATTTAGATCGTTACATACTGTATCTGAAAGTGGAAAATAGGCAACCTGTGCTGGTGTGTTATATATGTTTGTCGTTTCCAGTGGGAAAAATGGCCATTTGCCTGCTCTGGAAAATAATACCTATGCCTATTTTTTCCTATTCTGACTAATGTTTGGCTGCTGTCCTGAAAATACTTTCTTCATTGTTTTGCAAAATAAAGTTCATTCAGATGTCCTAGTCTTTGCTTTTCTGACAAGTTATTTAATTTGGTTTTATTACAATAGCGTTGTTCTCCATTCACCTCACTTCAAAATAACTCCACCGTCTACCAACAAGATATCTGGCATTTTATAAATTAAATTGAATTTGTCATGTAAAGTATGGATTCAATCCAGTTTCAGAATGGTTTTCTAGTGTGCAGCTGGAAGGTACTTTTAATACCGCAACTGCTCTGAAGTGACAAATTGTGCTCCATACTTATAAAATCAATCAAAATGTTACGGAAGAAGAATAGAACCAATGGGGAAAAAATAATTCAGATTTAAATCTTCTGAAATCAAAAGTCAGAATTCTTTTGTTTCTCTTTCTAATTCTCTTTTGTAAAATGTAAGGAAAAAAAAAAGGAAGGATGAACTGTCCAAACTTCTATTACATTCTCTGAGTTCAACAGTAGATGGCAGTAAAACATCACTTAACATATATTTACAATCTATTGTTTTTATTGGTCAAAGTGTTTGC
This sequence comes from Girardinus metallicus, assembly GCA_903067095.1. NCBI lineage: Eukaryota > Metazoa > Chordata > Actinopteri > Cyprinodontiformes > Poeciliidae > Girardinus > Girardinus metallicus. The sequence continues at coordinate 82,509 of CAEGAE010059882.1, forward strand.
ACGTCCTTCATGTGTAAGTAAAGTTGTTTTTTTTTGTTGTGGGTAATTAGACGTGATTTTAAACATTTTAGTGCAACTCTCAGTGGCACCCAATTTTATCTGCGCTAAAGCCATACATTTTATAGAGAAATTTGTCAAAAAAGCATTGATAATACGGCTATAAACTGCCACAAACACTCTTTTAAGTGCATATAAACAGTGATCCTTCCCACAGGACGAGCCGCGTTGGATTACCTGTGTGGACGGGCTCAGTAACACAGGCTTCTTTGGTCATTACAATGGAAACTCCTGCACTTATTCCTGCCAAGAATGTTTTACGGGGATATGCAGAACTCTTTCAAGGCTCACGTGGGAAGTGAAGCCGGGATTGCACAGAGGATTGGCCGAGGTATTACAAACCATCCCGCAGAACCCTGAACCTATTTATGCAGACGGCAAAGCTGTTGGATTCCCCTCTGATTTATGGGAGAGATGAACCGGACTGAAATGGCTCCGTATTTGATAGAGTTTTGTGGCACAAGGCTTGTCTTATAAGTCGGGGAAAGAAGTGCTCTACACACATCGACTGCTTACATCAACAGTGAGGTTGGGTCAAGCATAGGATCTGTTTCTCGAAACAGCGTGAAAAGGGGAGGCAGAGGAGATCAAAGCCTGCGTGTGAACCGTGCTTTTATTGAAACTATGTGGGATTAACCAGACTTGCCTTTCTGCATGCATGAAAGGGAATGCCCATAAAACATGAAGAGTGTTATATATATAAATATAAATAAATAAATATATATATATATATATATATATATA
>CAEGAE010059884.1:0-21739 GCA_903067095.1 Girardinus metallicus
CCCTGTGCATGGTGGGTTCTCTCCGGGTACTCCGGCTTCCTCCCACAGTCCAAAAACATGACTGTTAGGTTAATTGGCCTCTCCAAATTGTCCCTAGGTGTGAGTGTGTGAGTGCATGGTTGTTTGTCCTGTATGTCTCTGTGTTGTTGCCCTGCGACAGACTGGTGACCTGTCCAGGGTGTACCCCGCCTCTCACCCGGAACGTGGCTGGAGATGGAGACCAGCACCTCCCAACCCCATTAAGGGACAAGGGTGAACAGAAAATGGATGGATGGGATTAAACAGAGTGGTTGGTCAGAGTTGAACTCAGAGTTTAAGGTTCGTCTGACAAACTCTTCACTCTCATCAGGTCTCATATTCAAAAAATTAGGAAAAAAAACCAACTAAAAAATAAAAAATGTCCCGTTGAGTTTAGATTTTTTCAGATTAAAAGCATGCTTAACGTTTATCTCGGAGAGTTAAATCATGGCCGACCTCTGCTTGCTCGCACTACGACCGACCTTCATGCTGCTGTCGCGGTTTAGATGGATTTGATTTACACGTCCAGCAGCTTGAGAACTGTTGGACATGTTACTCTACCACACATGCTTGTAAATTCTTCGGAAACACATTTTGTCATATTGGAGTTGGACCGCTTTTACTTCGATCAAAACTGTGAATTTTTACAGAATTGGACGTGAGTGGAAGCTGAACACGACAAGTGAACAGAGCCTGGTTCGTGACCGTCGGCCGGCTTCGTGGCGGCGACGCCAGGGCTAACACGCTTCTCCTGTTGGTCGTTTAAGGCAAAAACAAAGGGGTTGGAGTAGGAATGTCGAAGATAACCTGGAGTTGGATAAGGAAGTGTGGCGTTCAAGTTTTTGTTTTGCATTAATAAAGGAAGGATTCGGAGGATTCTGGAGGTTCACAAGGCAGAGAAGCAGAAGGAAGCGTTTTGTTTCATCCATCTGAGACGCCTCAGCCGGAGCTGGACCACACCGTTTCCTTTTTTTTTTTTTTTCCTTTGCTTGCATGTTTAATCGCGTCTTCTTAAACGAGAAAACATTTTCCATTGCGGCCGTGAACAGTTGGGATAAGAATAAAAGAAATATATAAAATCCGGGTGTTATTATCGTGCTAAAACATTCCAAATATATAAATAAAAATATCTATGAAATGATGCTTTTTTTTTTCCTGGTTGAAGTCCACAGAAGAATCCAGAGGCCTTTCATTACTGTCTGACAACTTTCTTCTGCTTCGCTTTTTTGTTTGTTTGTTTGTTGTTGTTGTTATTCATCGGCGGTTTGTGAGTCTCGCAGCACGCTGTCGCTGCTGCTGCTAAATATGACATCTTTGACAAATATTTACGCATAAACATCAAGAATATAATGTGGGTCATTATACAGGTTACGTAAAAAGAAAAAAAAAGAAAAGAAGTCTGTTTATTTAAAAAAAATTTTTCCCTCTGGTTCCAGTCTTGGTTCCAGTCTCAGTGCGTACGCGCAGCCGTCCCCTCTGCTTCCGACGGAGCCGGAGCTCCAGAGCAGGTCGGTCCGGTCCGGTCCGGCCCGGTCCTTTCAGACGTTGGTCTCCAGGCCGTTCATGTCCACAGAACAGTGGTCCTTGTCTCTGTGCTCTCGCTTGTGGTGCGGGCCGTGGCCGTGCTTCTTCTTCTCCACCGGCCGGATGCCCTCCTCCAGCTGGATTAGGCGGGCCACGTCCGGGGACACGTGGTCCTGCCGGCTGCCCGGTGGCGGCTGGTAGCAGCCGTTCTTTTGGTTCTGGTACGTCATCATCTGCTGGATGCTTATCATGGGTTTGGTTTCACAGATCAGGGGTACCTGCAGAAAAAATAAATAATTAAAACAGCGACTGAATTATCTCTTTAAATCGTCTACAACAACATCGTAAATATTTCTAAAGATTTAAAGGGGCGGTATCACGTATCGTCCAGGCACAGTGTAATTTTGTAGCACAATAAGGTAGTTGTGTTTGCTTCAGTGGTTATAAAAGTGCTACATATAGAATATGACCTACAAGAAATTTGACTTTGCAATTTGTCTCTAGAAATTGGGCCTCTGTCTCTTTAAAAACTCCTGCTCTTTCTGAAACTCCGCCTCCAGGAAGTCATCACAACATGGCTCCTCTATTAACCCTTTAACAGCTTTTTTACCAGCGTTTCACTGAGCAGTAGCTCCTATAATGAGCTCAGTAAATGTGTAGTTCGCTAATTGCTGCTGGCTAGTCTGCAGGAGCCGAGTGGAAGAGCCTGTGTGACAGTCCAAGGGGATGTTGCCACCTAAATGTAGCACGTTGGTCTTGGGAAAATCCAGATGTATTTTTGAAAAACGTTTGTACTTTCTCCAACTTCCTTTTTATGCACCTCTGATATTCAATTGAATATCAGAGGTGAATTAATTGAATTAATTAATTTGCGTATGGACAAAAGTTGCATATAAACAGTTACTACATAGCCAGAGCTAATTTGCAAAGCCTTAACCTTAGCTTGGCTTTTGGTTCCATAAACTCATTCATTCACACGTCGCTCTGTACATGTAAACAAACCACTTTTTCCACCTAAACCATTGGATATAATTGCATTTTTTCCCCTTGTAGTCAAGTACAGCCATGAATATTTTAACTCGTCCTAAAAATCTCAAACTTTCTGAAAACTTTGTACCTGTAACAATTAAGTTTTATGTTGTCTCTCGTCCCAGCCGTTTCACACTACTGAAACGTAGCAGATCAGAGCCGGAATCGCTTTACACAACCTCTTGCTGCAAATTTTAATTGTTGGAGTAACATAACCACGTTGCTTTCCAGCGACCGTGACCAAATGATAGGAAAAGCTCGATGTTCGCTTTCTGATTTCTACACTGAAATGACTCGTCGAAGAAAAAAAAACAAAACAGTCATTTTCTGAAGTACACTTTCCTTTGCGGCTAATGGCTGTGAAACCTTCCGCAGCGTTTCTCCCTGCAGAACACAAATTCGCTTGGCCTTTTCTGGACGCCGAATGGGAGGAGCTACCAGCAGGACCGTGAGTGATGAAAGTGATATTTCTTGGTCTTTACAGCCTCCCGCTGCTGCTGCTGCTCTTTCTCTCAACGATCTGTGTGTTTACATATACGCTGTATCCCCATCAGATGAAACTCCACTTTTTTTTTTCTTCTTCCACATCCATATATCATATTTCTCTGTCTTTAAAATAAAAACAAGACCGATGTGCAAAGTTTGTACCGCCCGAGTCATATGGATCCAGCTTTTTCTTTGCGCTCACCTGCTCCCCCTCCTTGACGAAATCCTTTCTGCAGATGTGAGCCATGATGCCGGTAGCCAGAGCGTCGCCCATAACGTTGACCATGGTCCTGAATCGATCCCTGGACAACACAGTTAGAGGCCGTTTGTTGTTACGGCTATTAAACATGTACGTATGGCCATCACTGCACAGTGTAGTTGCTTTGACACTGTCGTTGCAGACATAATGGGAAAAAATAAAAAAACATTTGCTCCGAGATGTCGATGGTTGACAGTAATATGCCCGGGTCCTCAGGGTTTCTGCGGGTTTTGTTACCTCAAATGTAAGACTTTTTAAGGCCATTGTGAATGAATATTAAGACCTGTGTCACCTCAGAAATGTACCAAAGAAACAGCCTTAATCCCGTAGTGCCAAACTTCAGAATGGATTTAGCATCGTGCGGATTAGCAAGAGAAGCAATCCAATGGCGAAGACGAACGTTGTCCAGCCAACTGGGGATAAATTTGTGCATAAACTGTGGTTGACGCAAATAAGCAAGCTTGCTAGCCTTCTAGCTCACTTTTTTTTTTTTTTTTAAGCTAGCCAGGTGTTTTTAGCCAGTTTTTGTCCTCCCTCTGTTTTCATTGCAGGAACCATAGCCACTGGTTCTTGCCAAAGCTGCTAATATACCTTTGCTGTTAAGAGCTACATCTAAAGTAGATGTAAATGTCCTACATACACATGTAGGACATTCACAGTTGAGGTTACCAGAGTCTCACTAGAATACGACATTAAATAGTTCTGCCACCACAAAGTTTAAGACCTGTGGTGAACATATTTAAGGCCAACTTACCCTTTCCTGATTACATTTAATTCATTTTAAAGCCACAATTTTAGATACATAATTTTAAGTCTTTCAGGATGTGGCTTCAACAAAGCCCTTCTGCGCCACCAGCGAGGCGCCCGCGTTGAAACGCCAGTTGGGTTTTCTGTGAACGTGTTGCCCTGCTTTACAGCCCCACATCTTCTCTTCTGGGGAATCTGTCTGGGGAGCCGGATGAGCCTGTTGGCAGCAGTGGCAGCGCGTCCATTCTGTCAAGCTGGCAGACACCAGCATGGCCTCATTTGTCAGACAATTTAAAGTTGGACCGGCTATGCTAACCTCACGCCAAGGTTAGCATAGCCAGGGATGTGCACAGATGGACACTGGGAGGTGCTAAAGCACTTGTTCTGCTCTTTTTCTCTGGACAAAAAGAAAGAGCCCTTCTGAAATTATTTTTTTTTTTTAACACAGTGTATTGTGTGCGACCCAAGAGAGCATACAGATAGCAATAAATCAACGTGCCACAACTAAAACATATATGATGAAATGTATATTGATTGTAAGGAAGCCTTGAAGGCAAAGGGACATTTTTAAAACTTATTTTCCTCAGTCAGGCCACATGGAGGTTTTTAACTCCAGTCGTAATCCGTTGTGAAGCCTCAAGACGTTGTAATTTGTCATCAGTACCAAAACCGTTTCTAGAAGGAAAAAAAAAAAAAAAGAGAGAAGAGATTTTACTTACAAGGCCCAATCAACAGCAATGATGAGAGTGATGTCGTCGGTGGGTAGACCCACGGAGGTCAACACGATCACCATGGTGACGAGTCCGGCCTGCGGGATTCCGGCTGCGCCGATGCTGGCAGCCGTGGCAGTGATGCTGGGGGAAAAAAGCAAGGGACACACACAATCAGAACCGAAGGTGTGTGAAAGCTTTCTGAGCACATTTCTTAGCGAGAGACTGTTGGAATAAAAAAGAAAAAAACCCAACAAATTGGAACAGCAGGGGAAGTGCTTTCAAACAGCTGAAGTGTTCTCTGTACTTGCCTCATTTATTTTCCAGCAGGATTTGCATTTTCTTCCCTTCCAACTGAAGTTACCATGTACTTTGAGTCTATATATATATATATATATATATGCACACACATATACATACACCTCAGTCCCACACTTAAAATAAATGGTTACATTAAAAAGCATGCATGTAAATAAAGTTCCTTAAGGCAATTGATGTTGTTAAAAATCAATGTACTTCAATGAGATTTTATGTGACAGAATAAACCAAAGTAAGGCACAGTTATGAATAAAAAGGAGGGTGTTTTGAGGGTAAAGTGCATCATTAGTTTTCTCCCACACAGCATTTTGAATGCAGGCCAAAAAGTTCAACTTTGGTCTCGTCTAACCAGAGCACCCTCTTCAACATGTTTGATAAATGTTCAGCAGGTATTGTTGCAGGCTGCAAACAGGACTTCTTACTAGGTCTGTCACAATAAACAATAAATCAATTAATCACATGATAAATTAAAGCAAGCTCAATATGTCCTATTTGTGCAATTTTATCGTTTTTCCTCTTTCTACCAAAAACTGGGAAGCAAAAGTCTTCAGTCTGGTGCTTTGATCTCGACTATTTGAAGGACAGTTTTGTTTACAGAGACTTCATAATTCATTTGTTTTTATTTTTTGATGCAATGGACCTCTTGGCTACATGTATGTGTTTTTTTTATTTTTTTTTATTCCATTTTCAGATGATGGCTTAAACAGTATTCTAAGACACACACAAAGATTAAAATAATATATTTGTAACCAAACCCTTTATTGGACTTCTCCAAAACTTTATTCCTAAGCTATTTGCCTTTTTCCCCATGAAGCCATTTATTCACAAATGTACTACAATAAACCTCTTGAGACCTTATCAGAACATCTGTATTTACGCTGAAAATAAAAAAAAGTTTACAACAGGACAATAAGCCTTTAAAGAAACTTTAAAGCATTTAGATGCACTGGATTATTATTTATCTGTGTCAGAATAAAGGGAGACAGAATGGAAATGTCTACCACACTTTAAATGTTTTTGTCACATAAAATCCAAACAAACCCCACTGAAGGATGCAGTTAGCAATAACAAGACAAAATGTTTAAGCAACAGGGTCAGGGGACATGAATACTTCTGCAAGGCACTGAATCTTTGGTTTCAGCTTGTAAAAGAACGAACCTTAAATGAAACCCTTAAAAGAGAACATGCAGGTCTTTTCCAGAGTAGGTACCACAGCTGGCGCATGCTGTGTTGTGATAGAGTCTCAGCTACCCTTACCATGGAAACAGCTATGACACACACCACTTGCTGCTCTGCCATTACATAAGGAGGGAACAGAGTGGAGAACACCAGTATTTAGAGGAGAGCACGGTAGCATAGCCTGGCAGAAGATGGCTAAAATAATGAATGAGGTAGTGGCCATGCAAACCTGACTGCCTCCTGCCCTGGAGTGACCCACTGTAAGCTAGCAGTAGCAACTGGCTTGACATGAATGAAGTCAAACCTTTGGCTACAGTTTAAACATGTCCTATGACAAGTGTCTCGAGTTCCCTTGTTGACTAGTATTGCGAGTGAACAGACACAAACGTCTGAGTCCATGTGTCCGACTGTTTTGCTATTTTGTACACCACAATGTTTGTGCAAAGCAAGTGTGCTGCCTGAAAAAATAAAACTCAATATTAGAGGTTATATCATTTTATTAATGGCAGCAGGCCATTAAACTCTAATAGCCAAGTGCCATTCTCCATTTTTATTGGCCAGGGCAGGGCTTTCAAGCACAAGTTACCATGGGGATTCCAGTTCTCATTGGCTGCGCGTGCCTCGCTGAGCCAGATATGATTGGTTGCCTCCATCTCCTTGACATAGCAGCAATGATGGGTCACTCTACATCGAGACAAATAAGTGAGACTTGAAGTACCGAGCACGCCTCAATGACACCGACACAGACGACCAGACGGCCTGGCAAGCAGGCTGCCGGCTGCTTCTGTAGCTGGGAAAGGGGAGTGGGGTCTCAACACAGGCAGACTAACGGGGGGTTCCCATTTAAAAAAAAAAAAAAAGGAAGAGTCTGGACTGCTGGCAAGCTAATAACCGCTGGGAATTCATTAGCAAACAAATGTGCTGTAAAAATGTGCTTACATTTACAGGACATAAGAGTATGAAACAACCTCTCAGAGGGTAAAAGAACTACAACTATGTCTGCTTTCAGCCTAAAGTTGCCACCTGGCTTTAAACAGGCCCTTATTCTACAAAGCCTCAAGACCCAATATGAAAAAGAGTCATGTGTGGGAAAATTGCTGAAAGCTTCTATGTCTCTGGGGGACAATTTAAAAATTCACAGACACTACCACAGTCAGTAAATGATAGCATTTTCTCTAACCTGCCAGGATATCTTAAAACATTGTCATCTCTCATCCTTATGAAGAGACGCATAAAAAAATGACCTTCACCAGTCACTCGTGCAACAAAACACAGACACAACATATTGCTTCAACCACCCTACTTCACAGTCGTGTGTTCTCCAACTGGCAAGCTTTCCATTTTTACTTCTAATGCAACAATGATCTTTATTAAATTTCTGCTTCATCAGCCTATAAGAACTGTCTCTAAAAATGTGGGGGTTTTATCACTGTGTGCATTAGAAAACTAATCTGGTTTCTTCCTCTCTGAGTGACCTTTCAGCCCATGTCAGTACAGCACTCATTTCAATCTAGATAGTGACACATCAGCTTCAGCAGGCATCGCTGAGTTGTTGGGTTGAGTTATCTCTGAGACGGATCTTGTCCCCTTCCTGAATGACATGAGGAGTAGACATTCCTGTACTGTTTAAACCTGAATAGCAGGTGAAGAGGATCTTTCTTGTAGCCCATGGATAAACAAGACTTCAGGAGGTCCAAAGTTTTCTTGGCTGCTTTCCTGTGATGATGTCACATGAGGAAGTAGTATGTTTAAGGTGTTCAGAGACAAAAAAAAAAAAAAGGTTTATATGTCTTTATTCTGTAATTATAATTGTCTGGTTTCAACTCTACAGATGGCAAATTCTTAGCCTAAGCCCTCCTTTATATAATACAAAATAAAAATATTACGACTGATTAAAGGATCCGACAAAAAAAGCAATTCATTGTTACTTCTGTCTCGGGCGTCACTGACAGTGATAAGTAGGTTATAGATGGGTAGGGTAAGTAACCTCATTATGTTCTTGAATGATTGTCATATTCTAGGAAGCATCTATTAAATTTGAAGCTCATCAAGCCATCAACTCCTCTAATTCATTATTACACCAAGTTGGGACATATGCTCCATCAGTCATCAGTGTAAGCCATTTGCAGTATAAGAAAAACAGAAATCTGCAAAACCAAACAGTCAAATAAAGAGCCGCTGGCCATGACATATTTTCATTTAGTGTCAAAAGAAATTCCAAAGGACACTGTAAAGGAAACAAGTGATATCAGCTTTTATTTAGACTAAATGCGCTCCAGAAACAGTGACAGTAAAAGATGATGCGTCAATTATCTTCACAGGCTATTAAAATAAAACATTTCAGAGATAATACAACTGACAGCTCATCTTGCATTATATGATTTATAAGTGTTAAGCTGAAATGTATTTTTATCCTTTAGGTATAAAACGCTGTGGACACGTCGTTTGGTTATCTTCTATGTATTCCTGGCAAAGCAGCAGCTTTGACTGGGAAAGCACAGGCTGAAGGACTGAGTGGAAATGATGCCGGGGTCATGAGGTTTATTTGAGCAATGCCCTTTGAAACTGAGCTTGGATCTCGCACGAGCCTCATAACCGTCTCTACTTTAGACTCCTTCCCGTTTCTCTCGCATAAACACAGACGGCGAATATTTGCGAGCTGATGGGCTGCCAGTGTGAACAATTCTCACGTTGTTACTTTTTTTCCCCATCTTTATCATATCTGTGACCGACTCCACGATGGGGCGGGTTATTAAAAACACTTTAAAGAGCCACAACGCCACCTCAGGAAAATGACACTGGTAATTTTCCAAAAGCTAAAGCTGTGCGTCAGACAGAACGACATTTCTGACAGAGGACTAAAAGCAAAATATATCAAATATTACTTCACAACCCAACAAAATCTCCAGAGAAATCAATTGACTTTCAGAGTGCTCTTTAGAACGATAGCCATAGGTGTGTGTGCGTGTGTGTGTGTGTGTGTCATTGCTTATAACTTGAGTGTCACATGAGCAGACCCCCCACCCCTAGGATTGAGCTGGAGCCAACCAGTCTGGTGAGGGAGAAGCGTGGGGACGACAAGTGATTTGAAGCTGCACAAAGCGCCAGGCGCAACCGTGCTCCCTCCCATCAAACTCAACTAGAACCGGCTTGTAACCTGCTCCATCAGATGGCTCTCCACCTTAGAAATCCAACTCAGACATTCACCTGCATGTACAGCCAAGAAAACACCACACCGTGCCTTAATAGAGGACACACTTAGCAGTTCTAAGACAGTTTTTCTTGAGAAGTCTCTCATCTTTGCATAGTTCTCACAACTACTCGTGATGCTTATACTGCATAGTCAAAACCAGACTGCCATAAAAACTATAAAACTACTGATTTGCCCATTTGAACTCGTAACATAATGGAAGAAAGTAATGTCTCAAATTGCCAAGCGGAGGCTGCATCTGCCAGTGTGCCGTTCCTGTAATTTTGTGGCTTAACATGGCTTTGTTTAGAGACACACCTAGTGTTTCTGGAGCTCACTGGGTGCTGGGCAAGACTATTCATCACATTGAATAAGAAGCTATTGGGGCAGTGTTTGTAGTCTCATTCACTGCTATAATGAGGACCCTTCCAGAAAGCGCAGAACCTCGGTGGGGCTGAACAATGTCTTGTTGGTGTGTAATTTGTCCTCACATGGCGTCTCAACACAACCGGCCCCAGGAGGGACATGGGGAGCAAGAGTGCACGGATAAAGAGTGCTTCTGGAGGCCTGCAGTACAGGCAATTTATTTCCCACAAACTGACGAGGAAATCATGACAGAAGAAGGACCCAGAGGACACTTGTCTTCTCATTTTACGCCCCGGTATTTTTGCCAGGGTGAAAAGAGGCTTCGGGAGAGCCAACATACACACAAACTTGTTGGATTCATCCAAGATGTTATTCAAGGCAAATATGGATTTGAACAATATCATTTTCAACAGAATTCAATACAGGTGGAGGTTGTGGAGAACTCTGGCCTTGCTGACAGCTATCATTACCTTGAACCAGATGTTGGGCTATTAGATTTGGGTCAAGAGAAAGGCAGAGGATGGCGAGATGGCAGAAAAATGAAAGTCAAAAACCTAAAGGTGTACTGTGTATTGTGACTTGGTCAAGGTGATGCCAGGGGCTCAAGATGATTGCTCCAATTTTCACCAAAGCCTCCAGAAAACACTGATAAATCAGGTGACTTCTTAAAATGAGCCTAAAGTTTAACATTTCTGTTCTGGTTTGCAACTATTTACCAACCAACTCAGCAGCATAAAAAGACTGTCATGAGATTTATGACCACAGAGCAGAACTAGTAAATTCATTAAATGAAATTTTTCTATGAGTTAAGAAAACTTAACTTAACCTTAATTTGAGGCAGTCTATTATGACGTACCATTAAATAGTCTGCAAAAGCAGGAGGGACTTTCTGTTATTGTGCTGGATTATATCATACTTTCCTTGATCTACTGGGACCACTTTGTGTTATTTGGCAGTTAATAATCTGAGATAAAAAAAAAACATGAGGGGTTCCTCAAGACACTTGGCCCCCCTTTTATTGAAGACCTTTATGCTCTCCAAGGTCTTCATATGCATTATGGTGACACACAACTTTATATTCCTGTGCCACCAAGGTCACCAAGTAATTGTGTCCACAATATGAGTGACTTTACAGTTTTGAATTTGAACTGTACAATAACAACAACAACAAAAAAAGAAGATCAGTGCAATATCATTGTGCACAAGACTGCGTAGACCAACAACAACTCGAGCACAATATTTGGAATGTTGTACTATTTCAACTGTCATGTATTCGAACACTGCTTACAAATAGTTGCATGGACTTTCATTTTCACTGCTATTTTGTCCATGCCTAATAGATCTCAGTGGCCCAAATGTTGAAACTAACAGTGGTGGGATTTACTGTGATGACGGACACGGGAAAAATGAAATTGATTACAATCGGTAACGCTTTCCCAATAACTAAGAATATACTGCAACTCGTATGTTTTCTTCTCTCATCAGAATGTTTGCTAGCTTACAGCAGAAAAGACAGAAATCTTTGATTTTAGTCTGAATAATGCAAGATAAGAGATCATTCTACCAGAGTAATCAAGGCTACCGACCAAAGAGCATGCAAGAAACCTAAATTTTAACATCCACTTATAACCCATTTAAAATGAACTTTGCACCATTAATTACTCCAACATCCGTCCTTCAAAAAACAAAGTCAATGGAAAATTCTCAAACTTCTCCTGATGGGTAAAATCAACAAGCAAAAAAAAAAGAAAAAGAAAAATTGTTCAAATTGTTTACAACCTAGTCTCACTCAAGATATTCTTTCCTCTGGAATCACTGCAAGGTAATGACACTAAAGTGGCAGAGAGCAACAACAAGCCAGGCCCCACATTTACTGAAAGCTGATCACACTCATCAATCTTTAATGGCGGCAGGATGTCGCAGGATGAGAAGCAGACGGTTCAGCATCTGGTTGTCAGAGAAACACTGGGGAGTACAATGGTTGGATATGTAAATCACAATGGCAATTTGCCAACTTAGCATAAAGCAATGACAAAAGTGACTACTCTTATGAGTATGCATCTTCAAACAACTATGTAGTCCAAATCCATCAGTGGATAATCGCTATGGGAAGATTTACTGATAACAGTAGGGAAATCAGGTTAATGTAGAGGCTGATGTGTTGGGTTATCCCAAGTTAATCTCCAAGGGTCAATTACCTAATTGATCTGAGCCATTATCAATCCACTACTGACCCTGCTGCTTATTGTAGTGTTTTACAATAAAACAGGGTTTTTGCCTGATGAGCAGATTGCAGTGTAAAACTTTTAACTATAAACTGCACCAGTCTGATCTCCATAAGTCAAATGGATCAGTTGCTTTTCAACGTGGAAGGAAAAAGTAGATATGAAGAGAAACAATTAGTGGAGGGAAAATAGCAGTGGGAAAAAAACTTAAATCTATATGTCACAATAAACACATGATCAATATCAATAGATACTGCGTTCAATAGACTATTCAATCATTTCAGTGAACTCTGACCCAGAACTGCACAGTGTTCTGCGGCTTTAGCCACTCAACGTCTCACAGCCAGCTAAGCGAGGTGGGGGGCATCAACTAACTCACTCTCTTTGGTTACCTAGCAACCACCTGCACAGCATCAGTTAAAGGTTTTGCCTCCCTCCTTCGTAACTGCTTAAAAATAAAAAAGCAATAGCAGAGAAAAAAAAAAAAAAGAGCACAACAGCTCAAGAGGAAATTGCGAATAAAATAGAAAACGTCTTGTCACCATTTTGGCTCCATTTCAGATATTCAAAACAAAAACCTAATCAATTATCCATATAGACTCATATGGAATCCTTGTATTGTAAAACATATTTCACCTCTAATTTATCTGAAGAAGAAATCCTTTTGAATATAGGAAGGTATGGGTTGGAACCAGTATCAATGTGTAGCAAGTTTTTTTTTTTTTGTTTTTTTTTTTTAAATACCGCTTCAAAAATTACTAGAACGTCCCCTTACACCAGTTTTGTAATTTAAAGTTGTTTTAGTGATGCCATGGAAAACATTGCTCTAAACTGCCAGTAAGCTGGCTGAAAGAAACTAAACTAAACAGTTAGAGTGCTTAAACATCCAGCAATTTCCACATAAAGAGCAAAAACAAGAAAAAGCAAAATAAACAATGAAACAATTTTTTTTTTTCCACAAAACTGATTTACAAAACTGTCAAATCAGAAAACGAACAAGTACAGAGGAGAACATTCATCAAACTTGTGGAAGCATCAGATCAAACTCAATCTTTTGGCAATATCAGGATCTGTAGAGCAGATCAATTTGCAAAACCTCCATTGCTTTGGTCTGTAAAACAAATGTTGCAGCACAAAATAACCCCCCACAACGTCATCTCCACAGGGTCACCCGGGTATATCTATTTTTCCAACGATGCAAGATCATAAAACAGCAGGAGTTTGTTGTTTCAGTGTTTGAATCATGTCAACATTTGTACTTGACAGAACTGCATTCATCATATTGCGCAGCAGAGTTGCATCAGCAGAGAGTTGGCTGCGGTTGCTCTTCTTACCGTGGTCTTAGTCCAGAGAGTCCCTCAGGCCATTGCTGCAAGATGATGAAGCCTGGAAACCTTTACGCATCACTCTCTTCTCCCTGCTGGGAGAAACAACAGCAACACTTGGAATGAGTGTTCCGCAGTGGGAATCAACTGGTGTCATGCATAAGCATTCTAGAAGCACTTCCTTAAACAGCACGGCAACAAGTGACAACTAAGTAACATTTATTCTGTAAGCGAGACTTCTTCTGTTTCATTATCTATTGTAATGAAATCCAGAGAACAGCTAAAGTGTTATTTGAAGTCCCCGGGAGAGGACATTGGTGTAAACACAACTTTGTTTTTGGTTGAATTTAGAATAAAAACAATGTTTGAAAACCTAAGGCGACAATGTCTTCAAAGCATGTTTTTTTTTTTTTTTGTTTTTGTTTTTTGCTCACACACACTACCAGGCCTTTTTGGAGGGCCGTACACAGCAACTCGGCACATCTGCAGCTCACTCAGCAGCTTGCAGCTGCCTGACAGTTGAACTCAGAGTCCAGCAGGGGAAATGTGCTCTACATCTTCTGCTGTAACGGCCATGCAGTTCTGCCAATGATTTTCCATGACCCTTGATAGATTTCATGTAAACGACAATGGAATAGTGACAAGTAAATTTTTTTTTTTTTATTACTTTTACTTTTACTCAGTTATCTGCTTTAAACCTTCAATAACTACCAGCTTGAAGGAACACTTTTGGACTGTTCTATTAGAGGAACAGTCACTTTGACTTTTTAAGCATTCCCAGCATTCAAATAAACAGACCATCAAAACAATTCAAAAGGTCGTGAAAAGAGAAAATAACACTTCTGCAAACTAAACCTGCACTGAGAAAAAGGTGAAATTCTGTAATGTAGGTTTGTGCAAATGCCTCCAAAATAGCCACTCATTCTGTTTAGCTGCCAGCCTTGAACTGTAAGCTCCACACATATAGATCTTGATTTACAGAGAAATAAATATGCAAATATAAGTGGACCATCACTGAGAAACCCCTTCATAAATTATACTTATGAATGAAGCTAATTGGTGGCATCATTATATTGTGGAGACAAATTCAGTCTATTCTTAACATCTTGATATTTTTTGAAGAAATATAAAACAGTGCAAATCTTTTAGGGAAGCCTGTTTCACTTTGGTGCCGATAACGACAATGCCACCACAAGTCACTGATGTGTTAAAATTCCTCTTAAGACACTTTTAAATGTTGACAAATCGACTTAGTCAAAGGTCAAATGAGAATCCGATAACAAATGTGTCCGTCTTTAAAGGCTGCTGTTCACAAACAACTCACTGATCTAACAGATCTAAACAGCCCAAGACACATTTGAGTCCTTTTGGCCAGAAGTATTCAGCCAATAAAGACAAACATTAACCTGTATCTGCTGCAAGAAAGAAACATTAAAAAAAAAAAAAATCTTATGCAAAACAATCATTTTGCATTCTATTTTATGCTTGTGTTACAAACATGTAGGGCTTACGTAGAACCCCTGTTTACAAAATTAAATGCTAAGCAGGAATCAATACTTCTGGTTTATGCTGCACATACCAAATAAGCCAGCTGGGGAAACCACTGAGGATGTGATGTGCTGACATGACATGAGAGTAAACAGATTCTCCTTGTGAAGCAAACCGAGCAAGGAAGAGAAAGCCGCAAGAGGGGATAATTATATATATTTGCAAGTGCATAACAAAAATAGCTAAAATTGACAAGTCTCAGTGCAGTTTTATAATGACCTTTCAAAGTAAGGCAACAGTTATGACAATCTAAACTAATGCTTACGTAAATGTGACTATTTCAACCTTTGTGTTGCTCTCTTTCTCTTAGTAAATCTGTTCTGACTCCTATGGAGAAATTTCCTCTAAGACTTAACTCTGTCACATGCTCAGTCACAGTCCAGACTTGATCTTTGGACCATACGACAGACTACATCGGAGGCTGAAAGCACTCTATTGATCCAGCAATACTGTAAAAAGTGGATCTGATAATACCAAAGAGTTATTACAAAAGTGATCTTTTGATTTTTTAAGAATTAAGGGTAAACCTTGTTTTATTGTAACTGTGCACTGAAAGAAAACTAAGAACTCAAGAACTCTCACTATTTTGGTCTATAAGTGCATCAAGCAACAGCATACATTTAACACGTATTTCAGTAAACGTTGTGGCGATTCCATCATTTGCGATCTTCTGAAATTAAACCACTCCCCGTTAGCAAAGAACCTGCATCACATTTTTCTCTAATAGTGCAGCAGTTCATGGAGATAAATTAATAAAAAAAAAAAAATCTAAATGTGTTCAAATTATTTCAAACAAATGCAATATAAATATAAAACATGTCTAGGAGATGGATGAAAAGATTTGCCAATGGAACAGAAGACAATCTACCTTTCCCAAATAATTTTCCAAGCCAGTTATTAAGAGGTCAAAAAACAGTCAAATTCTCTTCAAAAAAAATCTGAGCTGCTTCTTTATGCAAAGCTAAACTTTAGCTTTATCTTTAGTCTCTCTGTTCAAATTCAAAGATAACAAAAGATACAGGTTCGTACAGCTTTTAAGGAGTTGTTAATCACAGTAGTTATCAATTAGTGTGATCAAACAGCTGTATTAACTTCTCATTCTTCCAGTTATGGACTCTTTTTGTATAAAATGCTCTTAAACCAACCCAGCCAAACCTAAGCTAAGCTAACGGCTGCTGAGTCAGTAAATCAGACTCCCATAAAACAGGACAGAAAATGACCATATTGGCCAGGTCACCAAGGGGCTAATCACAATAGAGCTCTCTTCCAGTGCCTTTTAAATGGCCCACTAAGGGCTGTCAATGGCATGAGAATCAAGACTGATGTCTACTCTAATGAAAGTAATTGTCATTAAGTTCCAATCCTAAAAAGGTTTCATTGACATCAGTTTCTTTGACTATGATCAATAAAGTTTGCTCCATAAGGGAAGGTGAGATAAACTGCAGTCAAACGCGTATGCCTTACCAAAAATAGAGCTGGCATTAGCCAACAGTTGAAGAAAAACAAGCAGCATTTGTTGACTCGCAGTAGGTACACTGCACTGCAGCCAACCACAACACAAAAAAGGAAATCAGATAAAGACTTCCAGACAATTTCATCTGGGTTAAATTGTGAAGCACCGATAACCACGTCCACACCTCTGCACCCGAGCCTCTGCAGAATCAGCAGATTTTTTTTTTTTTTTTAAATTCCCCTGTTCTGCTGAGGGAAGGCCTGTGTGTGTGCACAGCGGAGATGTGTAAACAGACAGCAGAGAGCAGGGAGGAGATGGGGATTTGCAGTGATCACTACATTTTTATAGTCCTCACACCCACGAGCTGTCATAGGCTGGTGACAACATTCCAAAAGTTACAGCCCAAAATGTCCGGAACACGGCAGAACAGGAAGACACAGCGAGAGCTCAAGCACAGGACAAGGAATCTGCAGATAAATACGACAGAACTTTTAACTTTTCTGAAACTTTATACACATCTCGGTTTTCTACTGCAGGGCATTCAGCTCAACCTGCCTTTAAAAACAGCCAGAAAACATCTGACTTTTGCTCTATACACACACACATACTCCAGAGGAATGTAATCGAACTGGATTTCTCTAAGGAGAGGTTAGCCGTAAAGACTCGAAGCACAAGATGAACGCTGCACCTCTACCCAGCTGTTTCGTTGCCCAGTTTCAGTTTGAACCAGAAAGAAAGACTGAGAAAAATGAGTGAAACAAGATGCGTTATCCTTTTATCTTTGGTATTGGTCCAATCATGAAAGAGTACCACTTTTATTGGCTGATGAAAGCCAATAAAAGATGAGCAGGTGTGCAACAAGATCTTGCAGCACAAGACCGTGTAATATAAAAACAAACTACATTTCTCGCAGGAGTTCTCCAAATTGATTTTAACAGACACACAATGAGTTGAAAGGTTATTAAAGAGGGGGAGACAGGCGTACTCAAGCCATCTTAATTTAACTAGTTTTACGGAGAGTAAGGCATTATCATGATTATTATTAACATGTTACCAATTGCGTAACAAAATAAACGAATGAGCAAAAGGCCTACCTATGGAGCTAAACCTCAGCAAATATTCTTTCCCACAGTTAAGTGGCTGGTGGAATTAAATAAAGAAAAAGGACAGAAACTTTTTGATTTTAAACTACAATAAGCTAACTTTCATTGGCTCTTTAGGGAGGAGCAATAACAGCAGAATTCATTAGAACAACACATAAAACAAATATAGTTAGGCATTTGTCATAAAACAGAAACTACTCACTGGAAGAAGGATCATATATATAATTTTAAGATTCAAACTGGTGAAATGTAATAAATATATAGGAGAGTTTGTACACACTAAGGTCTTATGAGGACCGTAATTGAAAGAAACTATTTTTATGGACTTTGTGGAAACCCTCCATAAGTGCTGTACAGTGTGACCTGCTAATGCGGCTAAACTTAGTATCTGATTCGTTGATTTACTCAAGGTGGTCAGCAGCAAGGAGCACCACAAGGGACCGTACTCCTACCATTCCTTTTCACTCGGTACACCTTAGACTTCCAGTATAAGTCAGAGTGCTGTCACCTGCAGAAATACTCAGATGACTGAGATTGACAAGAAGCTGAGTTACAGAGAGTTGGTGGTTCGTTTGTGTCACAGTGTGGGAATAATCATCTTATCTTGAATGTGAGTAAAACAAGTGAAATCAATGTAGATTTCAAGAGAAACAGAAACCACATTTCTGTCATGGGAGGAGAAGAAGAGGTGAGAAAGGAGAATAACAACCTGCATGTTCACCTGGAACACAGACTGGACTCAAAAGGCAGCAATAAAGCCATCTACGAGAAGGGACAAAACAGACTGTACTTTTAGACGAAGCTAAAATCCTTCAATGTTTGCAGCAAGATGCTGTTGGAGAGCGCGTCATCTCTTCTGCCATCATCTGTTGGGGTAGAAGCGTCCGAGTCAGGGATTAAAAAAGGTTCAACAAGCTGACAGAAAAAACTGGTTTTATTTTGAGACTACTGTTGAAGATCTGGAGAGTGTTGCCAAAAGAGGGAGTCTTCATAAAAACAACGTTACGGACGGCCCTGAGCAGACTCTTCGTGAGGTTACTATACAACTAAAGTCTTCAGTCAGAGTTTTTGTTACAACTGCTATAACACAGATTGCTATTAGCAATTTTTTCCTGCCATCGGCATCTACAACAACAAGAAAACAAGAAAAATTGGATCATATGAGTTATGACTTAATTTTCCTTTGGGCATTAATACGTAATAAAAAGGTATGCTTGAATGTAATCGAATCTAATCAAATCTGTCAAACAATCAACGTGCTATTCATATTTCCTAAGTGAAATGTGTTTAGAATTTGGCATTTTGGAATTCTAGTGTTTTATTATGAACAAAGCTTAAAACTCAAATCAATCCTAAATCGAAAAAGATATTTTCAGCATGATGATGCCTAACATTAAAGGAGAAAAATCAGAATTAGTGAGTCAGAGCTTCACCAGAGATGTGCATCAAATGAAACGTGCAGCATTCTAATGTGTGTGTTACTGGTTGTTCTGAGTGTATTTGTGTATAGGAGGATCAAAGCTGCTAAGAAGTCAAACTTTCATGTTAACATTGGCACGAGGTGCTTTACCTTTCAAGTTTATCTGTCACTTTATTGCTGTCAGACACTTAATCTAGGTTAACTTCTTCTGCATTACCAACTTGAAATGTGGCACAATAACACGCTTATCTTGAACGCAATCTTTTATTTCACCACGTTGGAGTTTTAAAAAAATCTGGAAGTGTTTACTTCATTTCACGAAGGTGAAGCTGGTGAACAGGAGAACAAGAAACAAAGAGAACCTATTAAGTAACATGCAGACAACTGATGCAGTAGCTTCTACAAATGTGGCTTAAGTAGCAACAGCTAGCTCTCTTATCTGATCCAGGCGACAGTAAAAACAAATGTTTAAACGTAATAATGGGACTGATACGATGAGTTGTAAAAGACATGCTGTAAAGGATGAGTCACAGCGAAAGGTAAATGTGTAGGAGGTTCAGACAGCTGTGACAATAGGAGGGAAAGTGAGCAAAATTAACAGAGACGTATTTTAAGAATGGCTGCCCTTGCATGTTGGGTATCTATTGTGCTTGGAAAAGGGGGACATGTCCACCAACTAATCAGTTTGCAAGGAATGAGCTCCCATGGGGATCCAAGGGCGTGCAGCGAAAGTGAAACAAAACAAGAAAGGTGTCATGTTAGTACGTGTGGGTGTATTTTGGTGGGTTCAGGGGAATCGGATGACGTAACTATGTCATTTTATCAGCCGAGGACGTCGGCAGGCATAAATTACTCACTTAACAGTAGATCAATTTGAATTTTCAGAAACGTGACGACAGAAAGCATACAAATCGTTTTCTCCTCTACCGAGCTGCAGTCTGAGTAATGTGATGATCCCTGGAGCACGGTTAAGGGGGATGACCATAAAACCCGGCATTACCTGATTAAGAGTGCTGCTGCTCTGACGGCGGAACATGTAATTGGACGAGACAGAGGAAGATGTCGGGTGAAGCACCCTCCTTAGCAACAGCCGGGTCAAGGAATTCTGTCGTATAAGATATAGCAAAATTTCACGAGATTTCCTTTTAATTTCAAATATTGAAAGGATGGACTCAGTAGATCAAAGCGCTACCTTAAATACTGAACATAAAATTTTAAAAAGGTGGTTAGCAGATCCTTCAGTGCAACAACACTATTAAGCACTGTCACCACCATCAAGGTATAGCAAGCTTTTAAACTTGCTTTTATACCATTCCTGCAGTTTGAATTCCTTCTAATAACGTCAAGAGAAAGTGCTGGAGTTACAGAGGAAAGCTTCAGCTATGTTGAACAAAGAGTAACGTGATTCTGTCCTGCCCCCACCTATTGCTGTACACAGCCAGTCAGCTGGCTAAAAGATGGCCATTCCATTCTTTTCCATATTATCGAACTGACAGGAGATGTAGTGGTCAGTTGAAATATAAAGTTAGAGATGTATCCATTTATTGGCCAGAGATTGGAAAATTTTCTTTGATTGACTCTAATGAGTGATTGGATAAATACTGGTTAAATACTAAAAAAAAAAAATCTGTTTTTTCTAATTAACTAAATGCCTCAAACATTCAGTGCCCTGAGCCAGAAGCAAATGTTTTTTTTTTTATCTTTTGCGTTAAACTCCTTAGATAAAAAGAAACTGGACCATGTCAAAACCAGAAATCAGCAAATCAGAAGCCATAGAAAATGTCAAACTGATAAAGACCAGAAAATGTCTAATCAATGCACTTGTAAAAAATAAAATTAAAATAGATGACGTGAATTCAGCCATGATTGTTTCAAGATTAATATTGCATACAATGTATGCAATATTATGCTCCTCAGTCATGTTAACACTGCATACAAGAGTTAATGAGGCATCAATATCATTAGGATTAATGTTTGTGGTAAATAAAGAAGGGAAAGACAAACAGAAGCACACTGCTTCATGAATAATTTACATTAAATATAAGCCGAATAAAATGCAGGTTAACCATACTGTACGGAGGAGTAAACAGGTTGCATAAGGATAATCACTTCCCCTTTGAAGCAGCAAAAATAGAAGCTATACAGTTGACAGATGAAAACTGAGTCATCAGAATGAAAGGAGGAGGAGAAGAGAGAGAGCAGGGTTCTCTGCTTTGATGGTGTGGGTCGAGGGGATTCATAGGATCCACTCTGGTCAGAGTTCAACCCTCACAACGTGTACAGAAATGAAAAAGTTGCATCTGAATCCCCTCGTTCCTCTGACTTTCTGAAGAGCAAAAAGCTGCTGCTTTACACATGTCACTCCATGCTACAGTGGTCCAACTTACACTGCTGGTTCAAATCGCAGTTTGCCCCATCGCTTTAGAAGACTGTAAAGATTGTTTTTATTTTAAAAGGGTGGCATGTTGCTGTATACTTTCGGACCACCCAGTCAAACTCCAGCAGGCAGCTTCCTCAATCCAAGTTTTTGCTCCCTCCTCGAGTGCCAAGGATTCCACCCTGGGCAGTGGGAATAGTGCCAAGCACATGCTAACACCCAGTGCCATGGATTCATTGCGTTTGAGGGGGAGAGGGGGGGAGGCTCACCCAAACAAATTAAGATGACAAAATCTCCACTGACAACCCCATGCTGACAAATGTTAATTAAAAGCATCTTCTCATATGCAGATCACATTGATATTAACAGCGTATGCAGAATTTAATCATTTTCTGTCTTACCGCCGCAGCATATTATATATATATATATATATAATATGCTGCGGCGGTAAGACAGAAAATG